>JANHFQ010001627.1:118307-129807 GCA_032468035.1 Aparallactus werneri
AGGGTTGACTTTACACTTACAGATTATGTGTTTGGTAAAATGTCAAGTCTACACAATTAGGCCCAAGGCAAAATCATGACTCAGAAAGGCAACCCTAGGCCACCACAACATGCAGGCTGACTTCACCGATATTTAGAATTATTGTTGAGCTTACACAAATAACTTGTCATAAGCCTCTGTTGGGAGTGGGGTGGAGTTCATTGTCTAATACACTGTTTGCCAACCTTGGCAATTTGAAGATGTATGGACTTCAATTCCCAGAATTCCCCAGCCAGCAAAGGTTTGATGGCTGGGGAATTATGGGAGTTGAAGTCTACACATCTTCAAGCAGCCAAAGTTAACAAACACTGCTCTAAAAGAACATGACAGTTTGAGCGAACTGAGCATTTAAGGATAAAACTTTTCTGTTTTATCTCTACCGCTGTTTTCAGACATTTAGTGCTGGGCTCCAAATCAAACCGTATTATGGCTTAGCACACTACTGTGTGAACTGAGTGTTGTATCTTTGCAGGATTGGCTTGGATCATATTTATGGCTCAATGCCGTCATTTCCAAGAAGAAGAAATAGTTGAAAAGCAAAATTATATATTCACGTCCACGTACAATAAAACGTGCTGAAGAGGATCACTCATTTATATAAGTCTCCAATTTCTCATCATCTCCACCTACTCAGTAATGTGGAAAATAGAGACTGCATCTTAATAGGATTTTAGGAAGTGAATCCACAAATATGGGTTGCATGCATTCACACATTGCATTAACCCATCCTGTCATTCATGGTGTTACCCCAGCCATAAGATGGCTGGTTTAATGTGCTGTGTGAACTTAGCCAACTGGCCATTATTCAAGAATCTATGAATGGAGAAACTATAATCTGTGAATCAAGTCTAGATATGAAATTATACTTGGTTAATCTCAGCATGGTTGACTGAGGAATTCTGGGAGCTGAAGTCCATAAGTCTGAAAGTTGTTGGAGACCCCTAGATAAAATAAAGTCATCCAGCAATAAGTTGTCCTTTGGCAGCAATATTTGGCAGCAGTTCATGGTTCTTATAGGGCAGTCCTCAAAACTTTCAGCAATTGTCTTCTTCAGGAAGATTTTTTTCCTCAACTTCCTTGTCTTTCTGTCAAGGGTCTTACTGGATGTCCCCCATCCAAGCACTGACCGCCTCTGCCCTTGCTTAGCTTTTGCAGGATCACCTACACTGGAGGGTGCTGCCCCCTGCTGGACATAACAACATTGCAATGTGCTGAAGTAGAAGTGGCAAGTTAGCAAGGCGATATGCCCATTAAAGGTGGTTCTTGCCATAGGAGAAAATCGCGCTCTTCACAACAACAATACAGCCCTAGGTGAGGAATTGTATGTTTTAGAAGACATATAGTTTTCTAACCTGTCCAGATCCCAGGTTGGTTATCAACTAATTGCATAAATGCATCAGCTATTATAAGCACCACTGTTGTCTTGGATGGAGATTTTAAGCAGTGGTGGTAGACACACACACACACACATCAAAGGACTGGAAACTAAGTCATATCAAGGAAAGTTGAAGGACCAGGCATAGACGTGTAAAGACGGAAGTGGGTGTCTATTACAAACCAAGATGACAAGAAACAGCAAAAAAGAAGGAAAAAAAGCATTGCAACACCATGAGGCAAACTGTAGCCTGTCAAGCTGCATTTTGACATTGGACACAAGAACATAAGTCATGGAGTTTGTGTCTTGACATTTCAACACCTGTTTTGATATTTGCTTTCCTTTGCTGCCTTGTGAAGGCCTAGATCAGGGGGTTTCCAACCTTAGCAACGGACTGGGGAAATTTGGGAGTTCCACAGGTCTTAAAGTTGCCAAGGTTGGACACCCCTGGCCTATACTGAGAATGAGAGAACATGGATGTAGCACTGCATGGACTGAGGGGGAAGCCAAAGGCTACTTCTCCATCATCCCCTAATACAGGGTTACATACGATTAGCTCAAGAACCAGTTTGGTATAATGGGTATGGTCCAAAGTCCCAACTCTGTTATTCTGGTTAACATTAGGCTAGAAACTGGGAGACGGGGAATTTTAGTTCATCTTGGGCAGAAGCCATCTGGGTGACCTTGGGCCAGTCCCTCTCTTTCAACCCTAAAAAAGGGGCAATGGCATCCTACTTCTGAACAGCCTTGCCAAGAAAATCGCAGGGACTTACTTATCCAGGTAGTCTCCATCAGACACAATTGAACAGAAAGAAAGAAAAAATACCTTAAGAAACAATTTTGCTTGAAATAAAATCCTTGTTGATCCTGGAAATGGGATGGGGAACCTTGAAACTTTGCTGTACAGGTAGTTCTCGAAGTAGGACCTCCAACTGAGCCCTAAATTTCTGTTGCCACACTTTAACTGAATCACTGCGGTTGATAAGTTAGTAACCTGGTTGTTAAGTGAATCTGGCTTCCCCACTGACTTTGCTTGTGAGAAGGTCGCAAAAGGTGATCACATGACCCTGGGATCCAGCAACCATCATAAATACAAACCAGTTGCCAAGCATCTGAATCTGGATCACATGATCCTGGGGATGCTGCAAAGGTTGTAAATGTGAAAAACACTTTAAGTCCCTTTTTCAGTGCCGTTGTAACTTTGAACCATCACTAAACAAACTGTTGTAAGTGGAGGACCAACTGCTAGACTCTGAAGTAGTCAATGTGAAGAACATTGGGAGGAGGAAGAGGAGGAGAGGTGAGAAACCAACTTTGTTCCAGATATGTGGAGAAAGAGGGTTGTATATAAACCCACCATCAATTTTGGGGGCAGCTCCAGTTAGGAAGGTCACAGTGAATGATGTGAAGATGACGAGATGAAGGTTCTCACAATGCATTAGATTCACAACTCATTCATTAGAGATGAAGGTTTTCTAAATGACTTAGTCATTTAGAGGGGAACTTACCAATTTGCAGATAATACCAAACTGGCAGGAAGAACTAACACCCTAGAAAGGGTCTTCAAACTTGAGAGTTTTAAGACTTGTGGACTTCAACTGCCATAATTCCTGAGCTAACATGACTGGAGGAGGAATTTTAGGAGTTGAAGTCCACAAGTCTTAAAGCTGTCAAGTTTGAATACCCCTGCGCCTAGATGATAGGTTCAAGACCCAGATGGATCTTGACATAGTTGAACACTGGGCCCTATCTAACAAAATGAAATTCAGTGTAGGGAAAAGTAAAGTCTTACACTTAGGCAAGAAAAACCAAAAGTACTTTTATAGACTGGGTGAAACCTGGCTTAATAGCAGGAACTTGGAGTCTTAGTGGACAACCAGCTAAATATGAGCCAGCAGTGTGCAACGGCAGCCAAAAAAGCCAATGCAATCCTAAATTGCATTAACAGAGGGATACAATCAAGATCAAGGGAGGTACTAATACCACTCTATAAAGCCTTAGTAAGATCACATGTAGAATACTACATCCAGTTTTGGTCACCACACTTTTAAAAGGATGTTGAGGCTCTAGAAAAAGTGCAGAGAAGAGCAACCAGGATGATGAGGGGACTGGGGGCTAAAACATACGATGAACGGTTGCAGGAACTGGGCCTGGCTAGTCTAGTAAAGAGAAGGACCAGGGGAGACAGGAGAGCAGGTTTCCAGTATTTGAGGGGCTGCCCCAAATAAGAGGGAGTCAAGCTATTCTCCAAAGCCCTTGAAGGCCGGACAAGGAAGAATGGATGGAAACTGATCAAGGAGAGATTCCACCTGGAAATAAGGAGGAATTTCCTGACAGGGAGAACAATCAACAGATGGAACTGATGTTGCCTTCAGAAGTTGTGGTCGCTTCATCCCTGGAGGCTTTCAAGAAGAGACTGGAATGCCTTTTGTCAGAAATGGTGTAAGGGTCTGCATGGCGGGGGGTTGGACTAGATGACCTACAAGGTCCCTTCCAACTCTGTTAATCTGTTAATCTCTCTGTACCCCCCATTTCTCCCTGCAGCTGACCCCAAGGCAACCCTCTTTGCCTTGGGGAATAAATATTTCTCTTCTCGTCCCAGCTGTCTGGATTTCATTTTTATTTATTCTTGCTCAATCCCCGGCTCAAGTTGGAATCCGAAATGATTATCTGACAGAGGGAAGGTGACAAGAATGACTGGGCTGCCTCTCTTGCTGCTGTTGCTGCTCTTCTGGCTCCTGCCTCCACCTACTGCTAAGAGAATGCCAAATATATCTGTGTTGGCGAACACTTTCCAGATTCAGCAAGAATATTACAGGCCTGGAGATCTCATTATTGGTGGGAATTTGCTCCTGACAAGCATTCACCACTCCGAAGACCCAGATTTTAAAACAGACCCGTCCAAGATTCCTTATAGACTCATGTAAGTTTTATCTGGAGCAGAAAGGTGGAGGTGATGGTTGGTTCTCGGTTAGATTCATGGATTGCTTTTAGTATAACAGCAGAACAGAGTTGGAAGGGACCTTGGAGGTCATCTAGTCCAGCCCCCCCCCTGCTCAAGCAGGAAGCCCTACACCACTTCAGACAAATGGCTGTCCAATCTCTTCTTTAAAACTTCCAGTGTTGGAGCATTTACAACTTCTGGAGGCAAGACGTTCCACTGTTTACTTGTTCGAACTATCAGGAGATTTCTTCTTAGTTCCAGATTGCTTCCCTCCTTGATTAGTTTCCATCCATTGCTTCTTGTTCTGCCTTCAGGGGCTTTGGAGAGTACATATTTACAGATTAACAGAGTCAGAAGGGACCTTGTAGGTCATCTAGTCCAACCCCCTGCCCAAGCAGGAGACCCTACTACGCCATTTCTGATAGACGGCAGTCCAGTCTCTTCTTGAAAGCCTCCAGGGATGAAGCTCCTCCAACTTCTCAAGGCAACTTCTGTTCCATCTATTGATTGTTCTCAGTGTCAGAAAATGTCTCCTTATTTCCAGGTTGAATCTCTCCTTGTTCAGTTTTCATCCATTATTCCTTGTGTGGCCTTTTGGGAAATAGCTTGACCGCCCCCCTCTTCTCTGGGGCAGCCCCTCAAATATTGGAAGATGCTCTCCTGTCACCCCTGGTCCTTCTCTTCCCTAGACTAGCCAGGCCCAGTTCCTGCCACCGTGTCTTCCTATGCTTTAGCCTCCAGCCCCCTAATCCTCTTGGTTACTTACCTGCCATAACAGAGCAGGAAATCGCCCACAGAGTTAGACAGTGAGAACAACTGGCCTGCAGATGTTGTGGGGCGCTCCAGCACTGGAAGTTTTTAAAAAGAGACTGTCTAGGATAGTATAGGTCTCCCAATAGAACAGGGAGGATGGACTAGAAGACCTCCAAGGTCCCTTCCAACACTGTTATTCTGTTATTCTGTTGTCATCAGCTCAGTAAATATTCTTTTTCCATAAAAATATATTGTTCTTGGCACTTTGAACACCTGTGGACTTCAACTTCCATAATTCCTTCCTTCTTCCTCCCTCCCTTCCCCTTTCCTTCTTTCCTGTAACTTTCCTTCCTCCCTCCCTCCCTTCATTCTTTCCTTTTTCTTCCTTCCCTTCCCCTTCCCTTCCTTTTTAAATTTTTTTTATTGTTTTATTAAAAGTTGCATTTTCACTTACATCTGACAACGGTTCAAAACGTATTCCAACTTATTAGACATCAAAAATATCCTTATAAAATATCACGTTACAAATTATTTGTTATCTAGCTTATTTCAAAATCAAATAATTACAATTTTAATAGTATCCTCTATATCTAAAATATCACAGAACACAGCAACTGCTTCTGTCCCCCTTGGTTTCAATAGCGGTTGTATACTGAAGCCCCAACTGCAAAACACAGCTGATAGGTGCTTATTCAAACCAAGGTGGCCTCTGGGAAGGGCTCCGCTGGCTATAAAATAAACACCCAGCTTACAGCACCCATTCCCAGTGCTTTCTGCACTCCTGTAGCCCCCTCTGTTTAAATAGCCATCTATCACCTGTCCGTGTTTTTTTCTGGCTGGAGCTTCAATATGTATGCTCAGGTCACACCCCTTATTTAAATTGTGGGGGCCAAGGGAATGCAGAAAGCGCTGGGAATAGCTGCTGTAAGATTCTGTCAGCTAAGTGTACAAGCAGGAGGAATAGGAGGGAACAAGATGAGGAACAACAGGGGGAGAAGGGGGAACAACAGCAAGAAGAGGAGAAGAGGAGGAAACAAACAGAGGAAGAAGAGGTGCAAGAAGATAATCAGGAGGAGGAAGAGGGAAGAAGAGTGGGGGGAAGTGAGGCAGCAAGGAAGGAATAGGAGAAGGAAGGAACACAGAGCGGAGACATAAGGAAACAGAAAGAAAGATGGATGGGAAGAGAACTGAAATAGAAAGGAGGAAAGGAGGAAGAAACACAAAGGGGAAGAGAAGTGAGGAAGGAAGGAATGTGTTCGCACATGCCCGCATTTGGGGAATGACGGAACAGGCAGCTGCCTTTGGCTCCCTCATAGGGGCTGTGCGTGTGGGAGGGGGGAGGGAGGCAAGCCAAGGCTGGGGTAAGGGAGTGACTCGCTCCTTTGCAGAAGTGGTGCAGAGGTGGTAGGAGATCAAGACAGAGAGGCCCATGGGGTCGTCGGCACCTTTCCTCGGCGCCATCTCAAACCCATGGAGGATGGCACGGATGATCCCTCGCTCGTCAGGAATGGCAAGGCTTCCTGCACATACACGCTTTCTCGATGCAATTTGGAGGGTAGTAGGTGTGGGGGGGAGGGTATTCTTCCTGCCAGGTCTTCCTCTGCCTTTCACCATCGGCCGTCAAACGCGAGGTTTTTGTGGGCAGAAGGGCAAGTCACACCTTACACTGCCTGGTTTCAAATGGTCCCCTCTCCCCTCCCCCTTTCCAATCCTGCGGGACGCTTTGGCCTTTGCAAGAAGGAGGGCGTGACATCCAGTGAATGTCTTCTCATAAAAGTTCACCGAGGTGGCCAGTGCTCTTAATTCATTCTTTGAGAGGAAGGAGGGAAGATAGAGGGGAACAGAAGTGAGCAAGGGAGGAAGGAAAGAAGGAGGAAGGGAGGAAGGAAGATAGCATTTCCTTAAATAAATACCCGGGCAAGGCCGGGTAGGCAGCTAGTTTATTTATAATCGTCCTTTTGTCCCTTCTCCAACCAATCATAAAATGTCTGCCAAGTCTTGTAATACAGTGAATCTTCTTTTTCTTTAATTGCTAATGTCAATCTCTGCACATTCCAAAATCTTCTGAATTAAACTTTTTTCTGTAGGGCTTTGTGGATTTTTCCAGTTCTGAGCATATACAATTCTTGCAGCAGTCACAACAGATATGTATCTTCTTTTTTGTAACCGTCTGGTAAAGTCCCTAAGAGGAAAAATTCTGGTTTCATTTCAATGTATTGCAGTGTCATTCTTTCTATCCACTCTCTTACTTTAAACCAATATTTCTTTGCATTCGAACAAGTCCACCACATATGATAATAAGATCCAACTTCATCTTAGCATTTCCAATATTTATTAGATCTGTCTTTAAACATTTTAGCAAGTCTTGAAGGTGAGTGGTGCCATCTATAAAACATTTCATATAAATTCTCTTTATAACTTGTGGCCATTGTTATTTTATAGTTTTCTTCCCATAATTTCTCCCATTTCTCCAATTCAATATTATATCCAAAAATTTTAGCTCACACAATCATCGTCTCCTTCACTTGTTCTTCTGCTTGCTCCAATCTCATTAAATATGCATACAAATTTCCAATCAGATTCTCATCCTTTTCTAGTAGTATTTGATCTAGTTCTGTCTTTTTTTCATAAAAAGAATATTCTTTAACATCTCTTTCATATCTTGCTTTCAGTTGTATCTGATTAAACCATGTTATAAAGATTCCTTGTTCCTCCATCTCTTGTTTTGTTTTGAGTTCTCCTTTATCAGATAAAATATATTTATATCTAATAATGTTCCTCCAATTCATCAAATTTGAATTGTGATTGCTTCCATCGGTGAAAGCCAGGTAGGTATTTTCAAATAGTGACCTTTTTTTCCCCATATAGTTAGAAGAAAATTTCTTATATAATGTCTTTCAAAATAGCCATGAGCTTTACTTTCTTTATACCACAAGAATGTATGCCAACCTGTGTATAAGTCATGTCCCTCTAGAGTAAAAGGTCTCCTATTTCTAAGTTCAATCCATTCTTTCACCCATACTAGTCCTGCAGCTTGATAGTAGATTTTTCAGTCTGGTAGCCCAAAACCTACTCTTTCTTTTAATATCTTGTAATAGCTTTATTCATATTCTCACTCTTTTTCCTTGCCAAATAAATTTCAATGTATATTTGTTCAATTCATCAAAATATTTTTTCTCTAATTTTATAGGAATTGTCTGGAATAAATGTAGAAATCTTGGTAAAATATTCATTTTGATAGTTGCGATTCTTCCCATTACAGAAATTTGTAGTTGTTTCCAACTCTCCAAATCATGTTTAACTTGTTTGATCAACTTTTTATAGTTATCTTCTTTAATTGTTATACAGTTAGCTGTCAAATATATTCCCAAATATTTCACTTTTTCCGTTATTTGCATTCCTGTTTCTTCCTATATTTGTTGTTTCCCTATTTTTGTTATGTTCTTCATTAATATTTTGGTTTTTTCTTTATTTATTTTAAGTCCTGCTACTCCTCCATATACTTCTATTGTTGCCATCAACTTTTTGCTTGAAGTTTTGGGATCTTAAAAACTTTTTAAAAACCAGGTCATCTGCAAATGATTGTAGTTTATATTCTTCTTGTTCAATTTTCAAACCCTTAATTTCTTCATCTTGTCTTACTTTTCTATTTAAAATCTTATTACAAAGTTGCCTTAAAGTCATTACAAAGAGTAATGGTGAAAGTGGACATCCTTGTCTTGTACCTTTTTGTATAATAATACTTTCTGTCATCTCTCCATTCACCATAATTTTAGCAGACTGCTTATGATAAATAGTCTGTATTATCCTCCTAAATCTATCTCCAAATGCCATCACTTCCAGCTGAGAGTGCATAAACTGCCAATTCAAATTATCAAATGCTTTTTGTGCATCCAAAAAGATCAATGCCATCTGTTTTCCTGGATGAACTTGGTAATATTCCAATACATTTAATATAATTTTCACATTGTCTCTTATCTGTCTCTTTGGAAGAAAACAATTTTGATCACTATGTATAAATTTATTCAGATATTTCTTAAATCTTTCTGCCATTACTGATGTGAAAATCTTGTAATCCACGTTCAAAAGGAAAATGGGTCTATAGTTTTTAATTTGTTCTGTATCTATGTCTTCTTTCTGTATTAGTGTTATATACACCTCTAGCCATGACTCCGGTATTCTTGCTTTATCAGTCAGCTCTTTCATAACTACTAACATCTGGTTCACAATCTTGTCTTGAAATACTTTATATATCTCTGTGGGTAGTCCATCTGGTTCAGGAGCTTTTCCATTTTTTTGTTTTTTAATTGCCTCTAATACTTCTTCCAGTCTTATTTCTTCATCTAATATCTTTTTTCCTAATTCTGGTATATTAGGTATATCTGCATCTTCCAAATATTTTTGGATCTTTTCCTTCAATATCTTTTCCTGGTTATATAATTTCTGATAAAAGTTTTAAATTACTTTTCTTATGTCTTCTCCATTCTAACAAATGGTTCCAGTCTCATCCTTAAGCTGATTAATTCTCTTTTTCTCCTTCTCCTTTCACAGTCTATAAGCTAACCATCTCCCAGGTTTGATTGCATTCTCGAAAATTTTTTGTTTAGCTCCTTTAATTTTCCATGCTAATTCTTCTTTATCTAACAAAAGCATTTTGTGTTTTTTGACCTCCATTGCTTCTTTAATTTTTTTCCTTTGTGGTCATTTTTGTAGTTCTTCTTCCAATATTTGAAGTTCCAACTGTAAATTCTTCCTTTCTTGTCTTTTTTCTCAGTTTCTCTTTGCAGTATAACTTATAGCCAATCCTCTCAAATGAGACTTAAAAGCATCCCATCTATTTTGTATTGATGTATTTCTATTCTATTTTATTTATCACAAAGAAGAAGTTGATTTCTTTTTCCATCATCTGCTAAAATTCCTTTTCTTTCAAAATATTTTGATTCATTGTCCATCTAGGTCTTATTCTCTTGCCTTTCCATGTAAACAATATTAGTTTGTGGTCTGCCCACCAATTTGTCTCTATTTCTATCTCTTGCATATCTTCCATCATGTCTGTAGAGGTCCATATCATATCAATTCTTGACCATGATAAGTGTCTATTAGAATAATATATATACTGGATTTTATCCAGATTTCTTCATCTCCATCCGTCTTTCAATTCTAATTCTTCTATCATTTTAAAAAAGCTTTGTGGTAATCTTTTCCTTTCCTTTTTCCTTCCCATTTCTGTCTTGTAGTCCTTTTTAGTATCTACAATTGCATTGAAATTGCCAAATATACATATCTTTTGATATTCCAATTGTAACAGTTTTTGTTTAGTTTTGCATAAAAATTTTCCTGTTCTATGTTAGGGGCATAAATTGCTACCAAAAGTACATCATTTTGATTTATTGTTAAGTTCACCATCAACACTCTTCCTTCTTCATCCTCATAAATAAAATTTGATTTTATCTTCTCATTAACATACAAAGCAATTCCTTTTTTCTTCTTTGTGCCAATGAAGTATATAGCTTCCCTAATTTTGGATATTCTAGAAATTTTCTGTGGCTTTTCTTTATATGTACCTCTTGCAAATAAATTATATCTAATTTTCTTTTAACTAAATTTCTAAAGATTCTTCTCCTTTTGATCCCTGAATTTAGACCATTAATATTTATTGATATTACTTTTATTTCTTCCTCCATCACTGCGTTTCTTTAGGCTTTATCATTTTATGGGATCTTAGCTCTCTTTGTTCCAATATCTCCTTAGGTCTAACACTCCTCCTTTCTTTTCTTGGTCTCCTTTTCTTTCTCTTCTTCTATTTCTTTCAGATCTGCTTCTAATATCCCCATTTGACTTTCTTGTTGTCTTTCCTCAGTAGATGATTGCAAAAATTATTGATAAAACACAAGTGCTTTCTCCACAGAGTCCAATCTATGTCTTGTACATTCCCAATTGACAGAAATCCCTTCTGGTATCAATCATCTATAATTTATTTGTCTTTTATCAATTCTCTTGTCAAAAATTATCCCTTATTGGTCCAGGTACCTCCTTCATAATCCTAATTTCTTTACCTTTATATTTCATTGGTGTCACTCTGATCTTCTGAAGTATCTCGTTCCTCATTTCTCTTCTTGTTACTCTCACCTGTACTTCTCTTGGTAATTCATTTCTCATGGCATATCTTGTGAATACTCTAAAGGTCCCATCTATCGCCAATTGAGTTTCTTCCATCGATTTGTCAAGTAACTCTCCAATCAGTGTACTTATTTTTTTCTTTCAAATCTTCTCCCTGTTCTTCCTCTAAATCTTGTATATTTATTTATTTATTTTATTTATATCAAAATTTATATACCGCACCTATCTCTCGCGACTCAGGGCAGTTCACAGGGGAAAGTTAAGACCAT
>JANHFQ010001628.1:17146-28668 GCA_032468035.1 Aparallactus werneri
AAGCCCGCATTCGAGGCCCAAGTGCTGCTGTGGGACAGGATTGAGTTCCCCATCCTTCGCTCTAGCTTTGCTGGCTGAGGAATTCTAGGAGTTGAAGTCCACAAGTCTTAAAGTTGCCAAGGTTGGAGACCCCTGCTCTAGCTTCTGTCCAAGACATGAAAGAAGCCCCCAACTGCATGCCCCCCCCGGGCAACGGTAATGTCACCAGCTAATCCTTTTGATCTGGAAGTGCCTTGGTGCTTCTGACACGAGTGCAAGCAAATCTGATGAGATCTAAGTGGATGCCTTCTCTGTTGTCATGTCTGTCCTTTGAACAGTTTCCCTATCCCCCAGATCTCAGCTGGGTTTTAGAAAAGACTCTTTCCACAGTCTCTGGGCTAGGAATGGTGTGTGTCTCCACTAATCAGCATATGCAGTTGATGGAGCTATATTTGTTACATTGAAATTATTATTATTATTAATTTTTATTAAAAGTTCTTCAAGGCCAGTTCTTTTAGGACCAATAATATATCAACAGGGTCTGCAGGTCCCTCGCCCCATGCCGCCAGTTCATCTGCAGCATACCCAGCATCTCCCATTCGGCGAGGCCTGTTGTTAAATCGAAAACGGCGACATCAGCTGACGCGGAGGCCGCTCGGGCCGAACAGACCGTAATGATCCGGACGCACCTCCGCCGATGGTCTCCATCCCCAGGTTTCTCAATCCTCAAAACTCCGAATCCCCAGTTCACCAAGGGGATTCCTTCCGAGGGGGGAAAACATCCAGGGGGTCTTCAGCAGCGGCAACAAAAATGCAACCATCACATTGTCTGCGTCATCAGCGTCCGACTCCGTTCACCGCTTCTAGCTCCCGTCTCTCCAGGCCGATGCGTAGCACTTCCTTATTGCGTCGGCCTCCAAAAAGGACTACCGTGGCTGGAAAAGCCACCAAAACAGAGCCCCGAAGATGCCCTAGACCATGGGGGGGGGTCAGTTGGTAAACCCCCCCTTCTCGATCCTCTCCGTGGCCCATCTCCATAGCCTCAGTGACAGAGCTTAAACAACAGCCGCCATCTCAGGTAAGACCGGAACCGGAATTTTTAATATGTGAGTGCAGCAAAATCACCCAAACTGACTACAAAGCTAGACATGACTGAGTTGCTAAATTAATCCGCTGGTCATTATGAAAAAAATGCGCTCTACCTGTACCCGAAAAGTCATGGGAACATAGAGTGGAAAAGGTTGTTGAAAATGAGACGGTGAAGATCTTGTGGGACTTTCAAATACAGATGGATCACCATTTGGAACACAACATGCCAGATATTATGGTTGTCGAGGGCTGAAATGTACTATTTATTGACATCACTGTACCAGGAGACACCAGAGTCGAAGAAAAAGAACTGGAAAAGCTCACGAAATATCGCGACCTGGCCACTGAAACTTCATGGTTATGGATGAAACATGCAACAGTGATACCTATTGTCATTGGGGCACTTGGTCCCATGTCCAAGAATTTTACAAAACACATCAAGAAATTGCAGCTTCCTGCAATAACACCAGTGGAACTGCAAAAAAACAGTTTACAGTTAGCCCATCGGTATCTAAAATTTGCAAAAGAATTATCTTTCTTGCCTTCCATCTCACTCGCCAGACTAACTTTTCTCTTTGCCAATATTTTTTTTCCTTAAGCGTGGGAAGATATTGCTTTAAAAGAAGTCTTTATCCAAGTGGGAGCAAAACTGTGTTTTTCAAAATAGGTTTTCTATAAATGATTAATCACATGGTTTTGTTTCTTCATTCTCTCCTAGAAGGTGCCATTTTTTTTAACTTTCCCTGAGAGAATCATAGTGCTGGGAGCATTTTCTAAACTCATGAGGAAGATCAGTACAGCAGAACTATAGATTTTTAAAAATATCTCTAGTTGATGCCTTTATTAGACTAGAACTTCCCATGTGCTAGACTATGATCATGCAAGTTGCTAATTTTGGAACACCTGAAAGCAAAAATACCATGTATTGGCAAGAGAGTGTCTGTAGGTGCAGTCATTGAAACAATCCACTTTAAATTGGTTTATCTCACCTTTGTTCCAAAATCATGAGTTACTGTATATTTCCTGCTCCCATTTGAGACATAGGCAGTATTTGGAGATTGACTGACAGATTTGCAATTTTAAGGACATCTCATGTTCATGGTCACAAATGACTACCAAAGTGGCTTCTACATTCATCAAATGCCAGCTGTGATCAGAAAACACTGTTTACTGTAATGCAAAGTGATGAAGTTTTTCTTACTTTACTTCCTTCCAAATTGTCTCAACAAACCCAATGTAAGTTTTTTTGGAGGGTGTTTTCCATAGAAAGATCTGAACATCAGTCATTCCCCCCACCACTAAAAATACTGTAAATATACAACAATTTTTTGGGGACAGAGCACTCTTGGGGAAAAAATACTTCTGGTCCATTATTTTAAAAAAGTAAAAAGTGAGGCAATATGAAGAACTATTGAACTTTAGCATATTGGTGCTCACCAGCCTATTTTAAGCATACATTCTGGGAAGTAGGTTTTGTGTGTGTGTGAGTATGTGTTTGTGTGAAAAAAAGAGAGAAAGAATATATATGTTAGAGCAGGGCTGTCAAACTCCCGGTCTGCGGCCCGGATGTGTCATGTGACGCCCAGTTTAGCGAAGGGGAAAAACATCCCGATACATCACCGCCATGATGATGTGAGTTTGACACCCCTGTGTTAGAGGAAAAGACAAAATATTATTAGAAAATTGTGGTTTAAAATTAAGTTTTCATTTTATAAAAGATTCTTGGATATTGCAGGGATTCAAGTGATCTGTAATTGAAATGATCTCTAAATTTACGTTCAATTTCATTATTCTATTTCTTCCTCTTCATATACAGAGCAGCCTTTTGGGTCATCAGTTTCACAGTGTACAAAGATCTTGGCATATTAACAGGTACACCCAAGAAATAAAGTTTTTCTTAGTTATAACCAACAGTCAACATGTGCCATGTTATTTTCTATTTGTCTGCTACAGGTCTTACGGCCATATTCATCCGTAAAATGAATCCCAAGTTTGCATAGCATTACAACATAAAGGCTGGATGCTTAAAAAAAAAACTTTGCATCACCTTTCTTTGTGCTATTAAATATCCCAGGGAAAGTATTTTCCCATCATGAATCATGCAAATGCTCGTACTGTAGTAATATAAGAAAAGCAGGAGTACTTTGAGGATTAGGAGAAAAGAAAGGTAAAAGGAGGTTAGACTGTGATAAACATGGTGTAGCTGTGTCTTCCAGTACAGAAATGGCCCAAGCAAATCAGGAGGGAATGCTTGCAGATATTTCTGTTGATGTCCTCAAAATTTTCTGTCTGAGGCATTTACTACATCTGTCAAATGTGAGGTCAGATATGTTAGTAGTAGAAAAGTTTCTTATAAAAGAAAGTGTGTCTATGCATATAACTATGGAATAATCTGTCATATGGCACTACTACAATATAAAATTTGCAAGCACAATTAGAATGCAGTTCTACTACTTTGTTAAACATCAGATTTATTGGAACTCATTTAGGCAGAACTTTCTGCAATACAAGCTCATGAAAATATTTGTATTTATGCAAAGTATATATATTTGAATATTTGAATATTTTGCCTGTGAAAGAACATGTGCACTCAGATATGCAAGCAGCAGCATGTATATATTTATATATATTCCTCTTTCTATCGATGTGTGTTGTAATGTTCTTGCTGTTGCCAGTGCCGTAATAGTTTGCAGCATGATTTAATGAACAGCTTAGGGAATTTGGTTCCAATTCCATCTTCAATCTGACACTGTAATTAGTGCCACCTGCTTTCTTTCCTTATTCCGTTTCTGTTATTTAGCAATTGAACAAGCAGAGTAGAGTGTAGGGTTCTTAGGCAGACTTTTAAAACTGAGGTTCCCATAGGGCTAAGAAAGGAAATGTGCCTACAGAAAACATGGAAGAACTACAACTCTCATGAGTGGTTTGATAATACGAATATGCGCTATGCTAAAAAAAACTCTGAAAACTCTAACTTAGGTTAATGTAAAGTTTGATTGTAAGATGTTTTCTTAGGTCAAAGCAGGCAAATACAAGCGCTACTACTTCTGGTTGGAGTCCCCCCAAATCTTGTTTCGATCCCCAGAACTTTTGCCATCAAAATAATTTTTTAATGTGATAGAAAGGGTTTTTAAAAATACTTGGGGTGGAATCACATTAGTTATATTTTATAAATATAATTTAAAATAATGTCAGTTAGGATAAATGAAACTTAATTTTTACCTGGCCCAACACATTTTCTAATTCTGGCCTTGCATACTATTTGGAATTGTTGTGATTGATTTGTGATCGATGATCGTGATGCTTGCTTCACAGTGAAATAAAGATGAGTAAGGCTAGTCTATTAACTATAAAGTATTTATTAATAAAATAATAAAGAATAATATAAAAGCTAATGCTAACTACATAGTAGATAAAAGTAGAGGCAGACATGCAACCGCATGTCTGCCCAGGTCAAAGCATGGGGCTCGAAGTGAAGGTGGAGGTGGATAAGCACACCAGGTAGAGGGAAACTCCTCCCCCTTCCTGTGGGAGGTAAAAGCGGAAGTCTGGGTACTTCCACCTTTCTCAAGTTACATCAGGATAGGATCAGCATATATTAACAGGAATAGTCCCCCCAAAGTTTCTTCAGATCTCTAAGTGTGGTTATATGACTATAACCATGTTGCTTGTATCTTTACAATTTATATTTTATTGTTTCCTAGTATGATTTGCTTGCTTATTAGTAACCTATGACTATCACTGAGTGTTGTATCTTATGATTCTTGATGAATGTATTTTATTTTGTCTTTATGTACACTGAGAGCTTATGCACCAAAGACAAATTCCTTGTGTGTCCAATCACACTTGGCCAATAAAGAATTCTATTCTGTTCTGTTCTAGTCTATTCTATTCTAGTCTAGTCTAGTCACATGATCATGATTTGCCACCAGAAAGTTTTAGAAAAGCAAGGCCAGTTGGGGAAACTTACTTCACTTAATGACTGTGGTGATTAATTTAATAACCATGGCAAAAATCATCATAAAATTGGGTCTGCTCATGTGATGACTTGCTTTACAACCACAGACTTACAATGGAAATTATAGTCCAAATTAGGGCAGTAACTTGAGACCTATCTATACAAGTTACACAGGTACTTTAAAAAAAGTATTACTGCATATACTTGTGGTTAAGCCCATCCACAGATAAGCCTAACCCAATGTTTGGGTTATATTTTGGCACCTAAAATTATTAGCTTAACTGCAAGAATATGCAGTAAATTATCATAATAAGCTAGGATCAAAACCTTACATATGGCTGCCAGGTGGTCAGCCATATGTAAGGTGGCTTTTGGTGAGGAGAAGTACGGTAAGTTACTATTGGCATCTAAACATAGAGATCCACACGCAGAAATTTAATATCTTGAAGTTTCTGCTGTATATGTGTGATTGTGTGTGTATAAACATGTAGTCCTCACGACAACAATGAATTTTCCAGTCCCAATTGTGAAGTGGTGTGGTCATTAAGCAAGACATCACATAATCATGACTTATGACCTTCTCTGGTGGCTTCCCCATTGATTTTTGTTTGTTGAAAGCCAACTGGGAAGGTTGCAAATGGCAGTCATGTTTTTTGCACAGTATGCTGCAATTGTTATAAATGTGAGCCTGTTGCCAAAGGCCTGGATTGCAATCATGACACTGCGGGGACACTATGACAGCTATTAAGTGCAAGGAACAGTCCTAGGTCATTTTTCAGCACCATCATAACTTGGAATGGTCACTGAATAAAGTTAATGACTCCCTGTGCTGAAATGGGTTTAAAGTATTGTTCTGGTTTGAAACCCCACCCCATTATTGCATAATTGCCAGATATTTGTCTTGATAGTTCTGTGCCATGTAGAAATTCAGCTGCTAGTTTTTCATAGATATAAAATGACTTTTATCAGAGTAACTCCTAGTTAAGGCGTAAGTATTAAAGTAGGGTTGCCAGGTTGTACCAGTCCTTTCCTTCCCTGTTTCTTTGATCAGAAACATTTGGAAATTCGGGTGTGTGTATATGAATGAGTGAGGACAAGCAGGGACAAGGTCAGACAGGTACTAAATAGTAACTAGTCATGTGAGGCCAACTGTAGTCTTGTTACAACCTAGTAAAATATTAGCACTGTACATTGTAAAACTCTTGAACTTTCACCTAGAACTAGTTGCTCTTTACTCTGTAGGAACAAGCAAAACTCAAAACTATGGCAGAGTTTGAAAAACAAGTAAAAGCAAACAGAAGATGAAAGATTTGCATGTTGGAAAGCTCTTTTCTTTGTAACGTGTTCTGTTCCTTCCATGATTGACATTTAGACATTGTGGAAATGATTGTGACATCTTTTTCAGAAGCCTTTCTGTTTGAACAATATGAGCATTTGCAGACAGTGAATGAAAAAGCAGACACGCTGAAGGTAGAAAAGTAGTTCATTATTTCTGCAGTGGATAAATTTCTCATCCAATGTGATTATGCCTTCCAGGATAGAAGAGTTTGCTTTCAATCTGAGTGTGTTGAATAAGGGTGCGATAGCTCCAAAAGTTAACCAATGCTGAAAGTGCAAATGGTGTTTGGGATTGCTTTCAGTATTCCTTGTGTTTGTAGTTAAAATCCTTCCCCCACTTTTTTTTAAAGCATGCTTCTGATCCTGGTTGGAAAAATCTGACCACCACAGAAATGATCTCTATGGAGACTTCAAGAGCTGTTCCCAATGAATTTTTCTTTGCCCCCTGTCTGCTCTTCTCTAAGAAACTCATCACTGTTTAAATACAGCTAAATCTAAGCTGTTCATTCTTTCTCCTATTCCTTTTACAGTATAGGCTGCTTGCCTAAGAAAGTTCAGTAATCTCTTCTGTCCCATTTCTTTCCTTCTTTGGTTGTCCTGATTGCTTGGTGCCCTGGCACCTATTCTCTCTTTCCATTGTCTGCATCTAAAGCTGTTCCTTCCATTCCAGACACAAATAAAAGCAGTAAGAGAGGAAATAGATCCCAAGAATTGCTTATCAACTGGGTAGTTCTGCCTGTCTCCTGGAGTATAATTGGAGACCAACAAGGAAGATAGAGGATTCCTCTATTATTAAGTTTGGTTGCCAGTTCTTAAGATAGGTGCCAAGTTGTAGCCTATTTGGCATCTCAGATTCAGAAAACATATTTTTATTGCAATATTATACCGTCTCCCCCTCTTCCTGACACCATTAAAAAGATTTGCGTTGAAGCTTAGAGTAACTGGAAACTACCTTCCATTGTGACATCATCAGCAGAAAAATAAATTAGGACTCCAAGTGTTTTGTTTTGACAGAACTGAATGCAGAATTTCATATAAACATTTAAGTTACTTAAGGATTTAAGTAAATTCTATCAAATAGAGCAAAGCTTCTGAATAAAAATGCAGGTATATAGATTTGGGCTTGTGAGATATCTTCATGTTTCTCAAAGCCTACAGAATAAATACATTACTTGCCTGCATTTTACACACAATAGAGGCTTCTTTGCAGAAGTAGTAGTCTTATCTTCTCTCTGACCAAGAAAAAGGAGTCTTTATCATCTGGCTCAATTACATGGCAAGAATTAATTGCACGTGCTCATCTGCTTGGAATCTCTGGTTTTTAGTCATGATCATAGTGAAGGCTAAGCATACGTTATACCCAGAGTTTTGCATAAGCAAATGTCTAGTGCGGAAGAATGGCTCAGATGACTGGCCTTTTCTGGGGTACCCTCTGCTCTTTGGAACTATTTTCCCATGTAGGTACATATGGCCCGTAGACTCCTAACTGTCCCGAGTCACTCAAGTGAGATGGGTGGTGGATAAATTTAATAAGTAAATCAATAATAAAAATTCACAATGTTATTCCTATAAGCCTTCAGCTCAAGTTGATTCATATAATGCCTTCATCTTTTGTACCTTAATTAATTATTTCTATTTTATTTATTTTGTTCAGTATTTTTTTTTACCCTTCATTTTGTTGTTACATTTTTGTTTCTGAGTTGTGTATTTTGGGATTGGAATAGGTTACAAATGCTATTAAATAAATAAATGGTTGAATAAATATGTATTAAACAAAAACTATTTCACCATCCCTTGATTAATAAAATCATAAATATTTGTATATCTTATGAAAATTGAACACATCAGGTGGTTGGAGAGATTAAAATAAAGAAATAAAGTAATTTGTCAGGTCTGTGAATAAACCGGAAAATAAGCAGGATGTTATTACTACATTCTAATTCCTGATAGCCCAATGACTTTCTAGTTGCTCACTCAGTCTGAAGCTCAGCAATTATAATGTTTTCTGCTTCAAGAAGTTATTCAGTGGGATGAAGATGGAGTTTGATGTAGTGGTTAAGATACTATCCTAGAAATTGGGAGGCTGTGAGTTCTAGGCCTCCCTTAGACATGAAAGCCATCTGGGTGAAAAATGCTATAAACATTTAAACCAGGTCGAGAACTATGGAAATGATACTTTCACCTCAGAAAACAGAACAGCGGATTCTGTTTCTTCTCAATTCTACACTGCCAGTCTGCACCTGGAAAGGTTTTAAGAACAGTCAGAATGTCCTGACCCTAAATAATAGGATCGGCCCATGCATGCTGAAAAAAGAGAAGACACTCTTGTGTTGATCTTTTCCTCAATGGCTACTGTATATTTACACCTCCATGGTCTCTTCTTGGCCATAGTGCAGAGATTATTTGCCCTAATTTCTTCCATTTTTTAAAACTCCCAGCCTAGTTCACAATTCAGGCATTTCTTAGTGATGTCCCATCTATACATTAACCATATCCAATGCTTACATATTTTTTTTTATATCAAGCAATGTTTGTGCTATTGAGATTACTCATCCCTTGACTCAAACATATATCCATTTGGACATTGAGTTTATTATCTACAAAACCAGTTTAGGTTTTTAGCTTTATTGTGCTATTTACAATGACTGTCTCAAAAAGACAATATTTTGATGTGCTTTTTTTAAACATTAAAATAAGCCTTAAACACAAAGTATTTGCTGAGCAATCCTAATTGGATGGCCTCCGACAGGTTTCCTTGTAGATATTTTAGTAACTTAAGTACAGGTAGTCCTCTACCTACAATAGTTCATTTAGTGACCCTTTGAAGTTACATCAGCATCCACGGTTACAACCATTGTAGCATCTCCATGGTCATGTGATCAAAATTCAGATACTTGGCAAATGGCTCAGATTTATGATGGCTGCAGGATCCTGGCTGGGTCATGTAATTACTTTTTGCAACCTTCTGAAAGCAAAGTCAACGGGGAAGCCAGATTAATTTAACAACCATATTACTACCCATTCTCTGGAACACCTTGCCATCGGAGCTACTGGTGATCCCCAACCTGTGATCTTTCTGCTGTGTTCTGAAGACGTGGCTGTTTAAGCAAGAACATTAGGGTTACACGTCTGGCCATTTTAACTGTTTTAAATTTTTAAATTTTAAATTGTTTCCCCCACATTTTTAATTGGAATTATTTCTTGGATTTAATCGTGATTTAATTAATTTTTAAATTTTGTATTGTGTGGTTTTATGCTTGTGTGCCCTGAGTTCTTCGGGAGAGGGGCGGCATAAAAATCCAAATAAATAAATAAATAAATAAACAAATACTAAGTTAACAACTGCAGTGATTCACTTAACAACTGGGGCAAGAAAGTTTGTAAAATGGGGCAAACCTCCCCTTAATAGATGTCTCACTTAGCAACAGAAATTTGGGGCTCAAGTGTGGTTGTAAATTGAGGATTACCGGTACCTGTAATTTACTCTTCTCATCCTTCCTAGTACCTATCTCATCCCACTTATGACTAAAATCGTGTTGTTGTATCTTTACAATTTATATTATTTGTTTTCCTAGTATGGTATGATTGCTTATTAGTATCCTATCTATCACTAAGTGCTGTATCTTACGATTCTTGCTGAATGTATTATATTATTGTTGTTGTTGTTGTTGTTATTATTCCTTTATGTACACTGAGAGCACCAAACACATCAAAGACAAATTCCTTGTGTGTCCAGTTACACTTGGCCAATAAAGAATTCTATTCTATTCTATTTTGTTTTAAGAGAGCCCCTATTTTTAAAAACTTAAAAATCTATTCAGAAAGGTAGCCAAGGTTTGTTTTGCATCTTGTTAGTTGGTTATATAAGTCGCGAGCAGCTCAGGAATGTGATGCCCAGCAGGAGATCTTTAACCATCTGAGAATCTTTCAAAAGTCATCCTCCACCTAGAACTAACCAGTGATAGGCTGCCTTAGGTTGTTGGGGGCTCATTTTGAACTCAGACTACTTTGGGGTTTCTGAGGGAGTTGCATTTCAGTGGAAGAGGAAAACAGTTCGCCTTCATGCTTCAGAATTGAAATGTCACATTCTGAAATAAAAGAAGATCAGGTTTAGTTTCAGGTTGAACTTTTAGCTGAAGCTCATATCTCACTTTGCCCTGTAATACATTCTTGAAAGTGAAAGCAACTATAGTTGTAAAAAGGGGCTTGGCCTCTATTATCTTCATATTGTCTTTTGCTTGAAAGATAGGAAACATATATGCCCTTAAACTGTTAATTGCTGTGGATTTTGAACATCCACTTTTCATTTTCATGTTAGAAGAGAATAGCATCACGAGCATATGACTTTTCAAAAAATGGTCTTGACAATACAGTGTGGACCAGAGCTCCAAAATCTTGGGCTGTTTTTGCATTTGTCAGCATATACATATTTTATCCTTCTAGCTCTCCTCGGGCTACCGGTCAAATCCTTTTTCCTCCTGAAACATCTGGATCCCCATGTAACCAACATTGTTTACTTGGAGCCATGGGAGAATTTTTGGAGTGAGTGGGAACATTTTTGGAACATTTGTAGCTGCATCTTTGGCGGGAGGAAAGGTTGCTAAACAAAATGTGAAGTTTAGCCAATTGCAGATTACGAATGAAATGTTCATTTAATTTTGTAAGCTCTATAAATTATTATTTATATTTGGAAGTTTTCTTTTCAACCATCCTATAGTTGAATATATTGTTGTAAAGCAATTTGGAAACAAGAGAGCCCTTGTGGTATTTGCAGCAGCGATATTTATTTCATTGGAACCACAGAAAGGTTCTTCTGGGGAGACAGGTTTGTTGGAACTGACAGTGCCACCGATGTTTAAGCACTCCTTCTTCAAGCCAAATGGCAATTCCTATTCTCACCCTCTGTTCCTGAACTTTTAGAAACAACTGCTCTGCCAATTCTTAATCTGGTTATCATTTTTATCTGTCATATGTATATAACACAGCTGAATAGAATAACAGAGTTGGCAGGGAGCTTGGTGGTCTTCTGCTCAGGCAGAAAACTCTATACCAGGAGTCCCCAAAGTTGGCAACTTTAAGAATTGTGGACTTCAACTTCAGCTTTGCTGGCTGAGGAATTCTGGGAGTTGAAGTCCACAAGTCTTAAAGTTGCCAAGTT
>JANHFQ010001629.1:174915-185209 GCA_032468035.1 Aparallactus werneri
ACCATGACTCAGGAGGAGGAATTCTGGGAACTGAAGTCCACAAATCTTAAAGCTGTCAAGTTTGAAGACCCCTGATTTATTGCTAAAATACTTTTAAATGGGCATCATTATGTTTTCCAAATTAAAACATAGACCTAAAGTCTAAATGTCAATTAATACATTATCCACAGGAGAAAGCAGATGAATATTTCGACTGGGAGCGTGGGACATTAAAATGCAGCCTAAACAACAGAATTCCATCTCTATTTGTAATAAGAAAAATGAGAAACAGAAAAACAAGATGAGGACACAGGGGTTTCAACAGTTGATTGCAATTAAAGTGATTTTCATATTCAGTTGAAGCATGTAGGAGGTCCAAAGTTTGTTCATGACATTTTGACTTAAAGCATCTCAAAATGATGGATTTTGAAAAATCAATACCTGAGACTACTGCCAAATACAGTATGCATAAGCAGTCATATAACTGAGTTGCCTAATCTTGAAGCAGCAAAAGGATCTCCCCTTCCCCTCCAGCCCCCAGCCCCTGTGATAGCACAAGAAGAAAAGGACAAGTATCTACTACATTAAGTATTAGAGGCTAGAAGGTGCCACAATCTACTTTTGCTGCGATTATTAGTATTTTTTGTTTTGTTTTTTTGTTTTTGTAATAAGCAACTAGTTGTTCCAGTTCAAGGAGAATAGGCACTGGTATTTGGGTGGTGTTAAAAAAAAGGAATAAGAAGGTGGTCACAGTGATGCCACCATTTGGACAAACTAAATGGAACAAATGAGGCAGGGCTTTGCACTCTTTGTCTTTTTGAATTTTTTCTTCATGATGCTTCTGAAAACAGGCAGCCATTTTGAAGTGGTAGTTACTGGTACATCTGAAATTTTCTGGATGGATGTTCGGGCTCAAAGGAATCAAGGGTATGACCACTCCAAAAATGTCAATTTCTTAGGCAGAAAAGAAGTAAGTCTGCTCTGAAGTACCATTTTTAGCTTCCCATGATAGCTTCTATCAGCTGGTTGCCTTTTCTGAGGGGAAGGTGGTCAAATTTTCAAGCAAACTCCTGGACTCCAGAAGCCATTTTTATTACTAAAGAGTGGCTGTGTGGGGCCCAGCAATATTCTTGGAAACACCTTCTAAGCCCCTTAGAATTGGAAATAACCCTGTGGAAATATAATAAGCCCTAGTGTGTCAGGCACCTACAGAGATATTAGCAAACACACCAATGGGGAGCAGGTGTTTTTGGCATAACACAGAAAACATAAAAAGCTCTTATATGTCTGAGAAGGTTAGGAACACTCTTTGTTTCAATGATATAGAAGACTGACTTGCTTTCACTGTATTTGTATCACAGGCATGCTTATATAATCTTAAATATCAAGGTAAGCAATGTCAGAATACAAGTTTGCTCTGTAAATCAAGATGAAGAATGGATGGATGGATGGATGGGCGAATAGACAGACATAGGCAGACAGACAATAAAGGAGTAAAACATTTTTGCCTAAGGAGCTATTCTTAGAAGGACCTAATTATTTTAAAACATTTTTGACCCACTCTATTACTATACACATTCTTCTTTTGGCAAAGTTTTAGAAAAAATAATTGAATCCACTCAAAGAGCTTCTTTGCTGATTTTTTTTATCACTTGTATGGCTACCCTAGTTACAAAGTTTAAAATAACAGCAATGAATCAGAGCTTGAGGGCATTTTAATAGGTAGCAATGTTCTTAATACACCTATCAACAGCTTTATCACAAATGACTGGTGCTCTTTTCTATCCTGAGGGCCCAGAGAAAAAAGAAAACCTAAGGAATAGACAGATTCATGACTGGAATGATAAAGAGACTAGTATTGATTAAAATGCTTCTAAACAAATATACTATTTTCATGGGAATACAGGATGCATAGATATAGGATATGTGGGTTTATGGTGATGTCTGAGCTTAGTTGTTTTCTTGCAGATGGTTCATTACACAAACTAGATCCAGAATTAGTCAAAGAATCTATGATCACATTGCTCCACAACATACCTAATTTAACTAAATACATGAAGATTGAAACACTCAGGATTATGGATCCCATAAACCTTTGCCTAACCCAGGAATGTAAAACTCACATCGTCACGGCGACATCACGTGATGTATTGGGACTTTTTTCCCTTCACTAAACTGTGTGTGGCCAGCACATGACGCATCCGGCCCATGGGCCAGGAGTTTGATAGCCCTGGCCTAACCACATGCTTCCAATTTGATGGACAAAATTACTAACAGATTCAATGGATTTACCTCTCTCAGGACGTATGGTGGAGGTCATTATGCAATGTTTAAAAGTCATAGCACTTCCACAAATATAGTCCAAGATATGAATCAGATATACAGACACCTTTACTACGATAAAAAGGACCAATTAGAGCAGTGATCCCCAACCTTTGGGGCTTGGCAGCTCGGCTGTGGGGGGAAGGGAACTGGGCTGTGCAAATGGCAAGCTGGTGCATGTGCATCCACACTACCCTTGCATGACTGGCTCAAAGTTCATGAAAATAAGTCTCTTTCTGTCTTTTTCTATAGGCTCAATGTTCGCACATGGAGATCAATGAACATGGATACCAATACAGTCTTTATTCACTGGTTTCCCAGTGTTTTGAGACAACCAGGAACAGAAATGGTCCCTGCTGCCAGAATCACCTGGAGTATGTCCAATGCTTGCTTCCCTTGCCTAAGTCCAACCTTTAGTATTGACATATAGAAAAGCAGCAAAGAACACTAACCAAATCCTAAATAAAAAAGTTAGTACAACACTTGGTTGTACTAACATTTATGCTTGACTCATAGGTATTTTGTTCCTCAATTCTCCATATGTATGAAGGCCAAGTCATTTAAAATAATAAACGATTCTTTGCTCGGAGAAGAACAACTCTGACTTTAAAATGCAGGTGTTCTTATTCTAAAGACAACAGCAGGAGAATGTTATTATATATGAAGCAATTTTATGTATGACAATAGAGAGGAAAAAGCACTCCAGGGTATGAATTACTAAATAATAAATTATGCCAAAATGCTCTCGGCCTAAAATGTATAGTATGATACCAACCATTACTTTCTCTGCTTTTAATACTCTACCTGTTTAATGTAAGGCTAATGAAGTAAGGCAATAATCTTATGTCCTCAAAAGCAAAATTTGGATCACCAGTTTACAGTCAGTTAATGTATTAGAGTTACTTCTGAATAGATTTTGCTTTAAGGTTGTATTCTTGATTCATGACCATTGTTTGTTAGAATTGGCTTGCATCTTCACAATCATATGCCAAGGATCCCCACTCACTTTATCACTGCAGCAATAACCATGCAACCCTGTAGGCTGGATTGAGGGAAACAGATTTAAAGTCACCAACTTAATTCCATGTGTATACAAGCTCAACATTCTGCCTCCCCTCCTTCCCCCACCCCCGAGATTTGCACCTGCAGAAAGATGTTCCTGAGAGCCTTCCTTGCCTAACAAGCAGTTTATGACAATGATTTTCAAAAGTGTTTAAAATCCATATTTGATTTGCTATTTAACAGTCTAAAAACTGGATGGTTATACTACTTCAGGGCTATATAACATGAACCTATAAACAATGGCATCCGTGAAAAAATTGCATATCGGAAAGCAATTTGGTTGACCTAGATTGAACAGCTTCATCCTGGAGAAACTCTACCCATGTGGTTACTAAGAGTCAAGGTCAACTTCATGACACATAATTAACAGAGGATCTATTTAAAATGAATAGAGGGGCCCCAAACTTTTTGTTCTCCTTGAATAAGACCAGCTGAGTTTTTATGGTATAGAGCATTAGTAATTTATTGTTACTCTGTAAATTCTGATTGGCTTCAAGATATTGGTGTCTATATGGTTACTAGTTCCATAACTCTGTGGCTCTTATGTACATGAAACAAACTGGCAGATGCGTATCCTGACCAACATTCAAAGATCAATACTCGTAATTAAAGTTTCTCTTATAGCAGGTTTTATGCTTGTGGAGATTTGGATAAAATCACAGTTTTTACAATGTTATCATATGGGGCCTTTGGTGTTCTTTGAGCTTGATTGTTTTCTTGCAGATATTTCATTACCAAACTAGGTAACATCAGAGGGTTGTCGGTGTTTGCTCTCATTTTATATATTAGTGGCTTGCTCTGTAAGTGCTCATGGCAGTAATCTTGGTGGCTTCAAGCTGTTGTTTATTGTTTGTCTGAATTATTAGTTCCTTGATCAGGGTTTACCAGTACTTCTTGATTGTTGTTTTAATGTTAAACTTGGTGCTAATCTCTGCTCATCTGGGTGTTGGTTGCTGGTGAGGAGGTATTTTGGTCTTTTTGTTTCCTTTTTGGCTTTTTGATTGTCTCTTTTGAACGATATGTAATATTATCATAAATTACATTACATGTAATCTTATCAGGAGACATTTCCTTACAGAATCAGTGGGACAACTTGCCTACAAATATTGGAGGTTTTTAAGAAGATTGAGTAATATTTTTTTTTCTAAAATGGTATATGGTTTTTTTATTTGAGCAGGGGATTTGACTAGAAGACCACAAAGGCCCCTTCTAATTCTGTTGTTCTGTTCTGTTTTACAGTTCAATTGTATGCAATCTTATCATAAATTGTATGCGTATCTGAAATAAAACCCTTAACTTTTGATAAAATCTGAATGTATGTGGATCTATAGCCAGTGCAAATGACAGTATTTTTCATCTGTTGGAAAAGGAATCCAGTCTTAGATAAAAAAGCAAAATTCTATTCTTGATAGTGAAGAATAAACATTGAATATGTAACAAAATCTTCAGAGAGCTTTTTTCTTCTCAAGAATGCAAGTGGTTAGATATGGGGTTGCAATAGAGTTGTGTGTTTAAATTTTGTAAAAGGATCTTGGCCTACAAGGTTTAATTAATCAGATGCCTGTACAAATAATGTTTCCTACTTTTATAAGGCATTTTGGCCATGTTTGGGGCATAACACTGCTGAAGTTCTACCTTCCGTGCCTCTCTCCTCTTTCAACACATGCCTATTATAAATATCCAAAATTCCATTTTGGCAGTTCTCCAATTTGTTCCAGTCAAAGAGATTTTGTTCAGTTTCATCCATCAGATGTCATATGCCCTCTCCCCCACCTCCAGCCCCTTTGTAACCATAACATCCTCAGCAAACTTTCAATATAGCAATGGAAAGCTTCAACTTATCCACCTTAGAATTGAGGTATTTCTGTTTTATTACCACGTAGTTTCTTTCCTTCTTATCCTTCTCTTCCTCCTGCCTACCATCAAGCCCTCCCTCTGCCTCTCTTTGGAAGTACCATTAAATCTATAACAGGTTAGCCCCTCCAGGTAATTCTTATTTGAGTCAGTTACAAGTCAGTGGAATGGAATGGAGTACACAGACAAGACTCTTGAAAATGGTGGGTTTATTTATCCCTCATTTATCAGAGCCAAGAATTGCAAACCTCCGGGGAATTAAACAGTTCCATAGTGTTTGGCTTTTTAGCAAGGAAGAAATAGAATAATAATTCCCTCTTCCACCCATGACCTCTATTTTAATATGCAGTCTTTAGAATTATTGGGATCAAACTGGAAAAATACAACCCCATGTTGTGGCCAGATAGCCATCAGATCATTTAAGTAACATTATAACAATGCAAATTAATACACACAAAAAGGTGGAATGCATAAAGAAAACATTGTTTAAATTGTTGACATCCTTAAAATATAGAGCAACAACACACTGCAAGGTACCTTTTAGAAACATACTGCAATGATTAGGAGCAGACAGCTAGAGTTAAGCTGCTTTCCAGGGTTGAGCTTACAGCAAGGGTGGGCAATTATAGGTCTGAATGCTGCATTGACACTCATTTTCTTTGGGATATTTGCAGCTCCCTTCAAACACAACTATTTAAAATCAGTTATATAAGTAGTCCTCCATTTACTACAGTTCATTTAGTGGCCATTCAAAGTTACAGTGGCACTGGAAAAAATGACTTATGACCATGTTTCATACTTACAGCCTTTGCAGCACCACCATGGTCACAAGATCCAAATTTGGATGCTTGTCAACTGGTTCATACCTATGACTGTAGCAGCGTCCTGAAGTCATACGATTACTCTTTGCAACCTTCTGACAAGCAAAGTCAATGGGGAAGCCAGATTCATTTAACAACTGGGTTACTAACTTAACAACTGCAGTGTTTCACTTAACAACGGTGGCAAGAAAAGTCATAAAATGAGGCAAAATTCACTTAACGAATGTTTCATTTAGCAACAGAAATGTTAGGCTGATTTGTGGTCATAAGACAAGGACTAGAAGTATGTAGTTTCCCAATCATTCTTGAAATTGGGGAACACTAAAAAAGAAGTGCAGTGTGCCATTTTGACTTACTGTATTTTCAGTGTATAGGACGCCATTTTTTCTCCCCTAAAAGAGGCTGAAAATTAGGGCGCGTCTTATACTCCAAATGTAGTCCTGCCCACCCACCATTTTCACTCTCCGTGCCTACCTGTTCCTTAGAAGATTAGCTGCATGATGTAAGCAGCCTTTCAGCCTCACAACAGCTGATTGGGACTATTAGATCCACCCGACCATCAGCTGCTGCTCATGGTGAATCAGGCTGGCTGAAAATCAAACTGAAGCAGATTTTTTCCCCTTCAGTCAGCCTGATTCAGCAGCTGATTGGTCAGTGGATCTGAATATTCTCAGTTATTGTGAGCTGTTGGTAGGTAAACAAGAGGGAAAAATCTGCCTCTGCAGATTCCCCCCCGCCCTCCTTTGTCTCCTTTGCCGAAGCATGTTTCAGTTTCAGATTGATTCAGCGCAGGAGACAAGTTGCTGGGAGGAAGATTTTCCTCTTGTTTTTTTCCCCCAAAAGCTGGGTGCGTCTTATACTCTGGTGCATCTTATACACAAAAAAATACGGTACTTAAAAAAAACAAGAAATGTCTCCTCTAACTTCTTCCCAATTCACTCTATTTATATGGGTGAGAGCACTTAATTCACCAACCAAAATCAATGCACATGTAACAGACATAATTTGGACATGATCATGACATTAACTGAATCATGCATTTCATCTATCTACTGATTTATATAGAACTATTTAATGTATTTCTGGTTCATCAGACCTCTAAGCCATTTACATCCTAATACTGATCTATACAGTAGCAAATAATGATGATTATAGTTAATATATTTGTGTCAATTATTAACATGCAAAGTAGATTTTTTCCCAAGAAGGACTGAAATTAATGTACTTCAGAATTAATGTCTTCTGAAGTTGTAGGTGCTTCATCACTGGAAGCTTTCAAAAGAAATTGGACAGCCATCTTGTTCTGCCCTAGGCTTTCCAATTACACCCAAAGCCAGTTCTTAAAAGCAAAAGCCTTTTATTTTTCTTCACAAAGCAAGGACTCGGTTATCAGTATAACAGACCTGAAAATAGTCTGGGAAAGCTGCCAAGCAGATAAAAGTTCAAACACACTGCAACCAACACAGTTCTCGAAGCAGAAGCAGGAATGAAAGTCCGTGAACAAGAAATGCGAACGAAATCAAACAAGTTGTTTCCTGCGAATACCACTCCCCCTTCGTTCCTCTTTACGCCTTAGGAGAGTGGCCATTCACTGATCACCTGTGGCCTTGCTCTCTGGTTGGCCCTTTTTCCTAATCTGCTCTTGTCTCCTGTACCTCTGTGCAGGCGCGCACTGATAATTGGCTCCAGCTGTTCTGCTTCGCTACTGAGGCAGAAGACAACTGATAGCTGGCAGACAGCCCTGGCCCCATCTCTGCCTCAGACACAGTCTTCTTTCCCTCAAGTGCAAAACTGGCCCAGATTCCTCCCCAACCTCCTCACTGTCTGAAGCAGCTGCCAGCTCTGCTGACCACTGCCAAGCCACAACACATCTGTCAGAAATGGTATAGAGTCTCCCGCTTGAGCAGGGGGTTGGACTACATGACCTAAAATATCTCTCCCTTCCAACTCTGTTATTCTATTCTACTCTGAAAGAATTACAGTTTCATGATAAAGGTAAATTGTGTGTATATTATACTGAAATGTGTAAATACTTCATCTTCTAAAACCAAAGAAGTATTGACTATTTGGCATAAAGCATAAATAAGGATAGGCTGAATGTATCTGTGGCAATGTCTTTTTAATTTATTTTGGTTGGTCTTTTATCTGGTTTCTGCTGAAATGACATTGTTATATAATTTGAATGACGATCTGATTTATAATTCATAATCTGAAATTTACACACTGTCCCCGCCCTAATAGCAGTGGTGAGCAAGTGTTTTTATTGACAGACAAGAAGACACACTGTCTAGTTCTTTTTTATAGATGCCTCAACCATGCAAAACCAATTGGAAAGCATATTAGCACACATATTTTGCAGCTATTTACAAATGTTCTTTGAGATTACCTGACATTTGCAATCAGGGAAACAGAGCATAAAATCCCAATCTGTGCTTTTTGTATTCAGGCATGCTACAGATAAATATTTTTTAAGGCAGAAAAATCCCAACTGTAAATTCCTCTTCTCCATAACGGACATTCTTAAGGGAATTATCCCCCCCCCCCCCGGGACAAGAGACAGCCAATTTCTAGATTGCCTCCTTCAAAGAAGTGTTTTCCCAGACTGGTCAGGACAAACTGAACATCTTCATCACATTTATGTAAAAATAAAAAACAGTGCCAAATACAGAGATCTTGAAAGCATCTGCTAGGGTAGATGGAAATGTATGATTTTTAAAAAACCATCAAAACCATAGTTCAGGAAAATCTCTATAAAATGTTCTATAGGTGGCATCTGCCCTTGGTGAGATTAGCTAAAATGTTTAAAAATATGTCCCCAATCTGTTGGAAATGTAAACTATCACATGGTACATACTACCACATGTGGTGGACCTGAATAAAGGCAAGGAAATTTTGGATTCAAATACATACATGGCTAGAAAAAAACGACCAAGCAACATATAGATTTCAAACCAGAATTGTTTACTAGGTATCACATCAGAGGGTTATGACAAAGGAACAATATATTTAATATTACATGTTTTGACCACAGCAAGAATTGTATACGCACTGCTGTGGAAGAACGAAAACACCCCGTCAGAGGATGAGACAATAAGGAAGATACTAGACTGTGTGGAAATGGACAGACTAATACGAAAAATAAAAGATAAAGGAGATACAGAATGCTATTTAACATGGAATAGGCTTTATCAATGGTTAGAAACGTGAGGTAGAAGTTGGAAGGCGAAAGAATTAGGTGAAGGGGACTTGGAAAGAGACACTGCTTGTATTATTGACAGAGGAATGTATTAGAATGATAGATGAGTTGACATATTAGAATATGATGGTCAGAAACTATTGTACAACACTAACACTGTTTAAAATAGTATATATGTTATTGTTTTCACTTCCATTTCATGGCAATTGGAATGCCAGGACAATTACACTGTATTCAATATATCTATATGTAAACAATAAAAATATATTTTTAAAAAAACCCCTCATTTCTCTTTTACCATTTTAGGTAGATTAAGTAGTTTAAAAGAAAAATTCTAATTCTATACCCAGAAATATATTAAGGTTAATAGTTAAATGTGAATCAAACAATTAAAAAACTGGTTTTGATATTGTTTTAGAACATACTTCTAAGACTAAGCATTGTCATTCAATCTTGTCATGAAGTTTTTTTTTTAAGAAAGATGATGTTTAAAGAATGAAACAGAAATCAGCTTCAACAATCCTTTCTTCCCGTTTCACCTCCTTTTTCATGGCTGACTGCAGAACAACTTTCCCTGGTTTATTTAATCACAGCTTTTCTATGATATCTGTGAGGATATTATGATTTAATATAGTTTCATGATCCTGAATCATGAAAGGCTAATGCTTTGAACTAGGGTTAGAATTAAAATGTACCATAAATACTCGAGTATAAGCCGAGTGTTTTAGCACCCAAAATGTGCTGAAAAAGTCACCCTCGGCTTATACTCGAGTCAGCTGAGTTTTGGGGACTAAGGGGATGCCCGCGTAGCACATGGCAAACATGCTGTGCGGGCATCAATTTAGCCCCAAAAATCAGCTGTTTTAGTTTCTGTCAGCCATTTTTAATTTTTTTTAATTTTTTTTTTTGCTGGGCCCTCCCACCCACCTGCAGTCTATAACCGTCTTTATTTGCTCTGTTTGCAGCAGCACAGCTGAGCTGTTTTTCCATCTAGGATCTTCTGCAAGAAGTTTGTTTTCAGGAAACAGGAAGCAGGAAGAAACAAACTTCCTTAAGAAGC
>JANHFQ010001631.1:77693-89307 GCA_032468035.1 Aparallactus werneri
GCTATTTAAAAAATAGATCTGCAAACCTGTACTACTTCTTCATAATATAGCCTATACCTTGTTTAATAACTGAACTAGAATACAGTGAACATATTAATAACATATTTTAATCAACCAATATGCAAACCGACCCAAAGGTCAATTTGTCAGTTTGTGGAAATGTATTGTTGTTGATCACCATTTCATGATAAGAACAAAAATATTGTAATTTCCAGTGACAGAATAGTGAAAAATTTGAAGAGCAAATTGTATTACTATTGCTAAAGCTTGTTTTCTGAAACAACACAAAATATACATTATTTAAGTTTAAGAATTCTTAGTCTAACTGCAATTCTTTCATCAAATGAATAGGAGTTACCAAAATCAAATGCAATATTTATTATCATAAAGATCAATTCCTATGAGTGAATATCCATATCAGCATTTCATCAGCATGGATAATCCTGGCAGTTAAAAACCATCTTAAAATCTGCAAATGTCTAGAAATCTTGTTATGGGTTCAAGATTATCTAGTAAATGGTGAGGCTGTCATCTTTTCCACTGATATATGAGGAATAGTTTCATTTATACATGAGGCATCTGATCCTATATATATATATCCATTCTTGTTTCAGGCCTTATTCCATCTCACGAAAATATAAAACTGAAATTTGAACACTTATTTATTCATTAAATTTATGGGCCACCAATCTCATGATCCACAGCAATCGATCAGGATCAGTCAGGTTTACAGTATACAAAGAGATTGCCATAATCTCTTTGTATACTATAGATACTTATCGTGGAAGAGGATTAAATTCACTCAACTTTTAATACTTAGTAAAATTGAAAATATTATGAACAGGGAGGCCCCCTAATCCTGATATAAAGTTTATACTGACCTCTCATTCATCCCTCTAGTTTAAGATAAATCAGACTTTAATATTACAGCAAGTGTTGAGTCACTTGTCAAACTCACAGCAATCAAAATGTACTTGTAACCGACAAAGCTGGTTACTATCAGATTTAGGGAAGGTCTGTACTAGTAATAATTTGGTAGCCAGAGGCCAGAGCAACATTTTCTGGTTTCTTGGCAAAACCATTTATAAATCTATTTCTCCAGGGATTATTTTTCTACAGCCAAATGGAGTTGGATAAAAAAATACCAGTAATCAGCCTCAAGGAAATAAAACATTTTCCCCCAAGAAAGTGCCCTAAGAATTTTTTTTCTTTTTTGCTATTTGGTAAAATAGATGCCGATCTCTCACAAGTTATCCAAACAACCAAATTCATACTATTTTAATTCCTTAGCCAGTGTATATTTGGAGGGCATTGTTTTAAACTAGGAATAGATTAGTAATGCAGGTAATATAAATTCCCACTTAGTGATAATTGATCCTGCCGGTTTTTAAAAACATGTTTATTTTTCTTTTACTAAAATACAAAACAGAAAAAAGGGGCAAAAACAGATTAATTTTATGTTTAATGTTAGATCTATTTAACATTTGGGGGTTTTTCTTTGTTTGTACACAAGATCTTTTTTTCGTTATTAGTATAGGATGTTTGTTGTTAACCTGCATTCTTTGTTTATAGAGAAACCCACATGTACTGTAGGTGTGTGTGCATGTATGCATTTGTAGCATACGATTTCGAGTGTCTTATTTCACCTGTCTTTACAACTAAGCTGGTAGACCAGATGTACATAGCTGTGGTAATATTACAATTTTATTAAATATTTTTTAAAAAGAAAAATGAAAATAAATACAAATTGATATAAAGTAAGATAAAGAAAAGAAAAAGAAATAAATTGAAGAAAAAGTTAAACTGCAAGAAAGGGAAAAAAAGATAAAACAAAAATAGAAAAAAAGAGAAAAACATACAAAGACATAGTTTCCAATCTTCTTTACAGCAGTTCCAAGTGCAACGATCAATCTACCTCTTTCTGTATGATTACAACATAACTGACTTCTTTCTGTAATCCATTCTGTCTAATCATTCAAACCATAAATCATAACTTCATTTTTTCTGTTTTACACAAAAAAAATCTATAAAGACTCCAGTTAGCAACAAACACAGATATTCTGCCTGATCAAAGAAGCCCATTTAGCCATCTTGGCAAGTTCCATCATCTTCATCAGCCATCCTTCCATTGGGATAATGCCATATATTTCCATTTTTGTGCATTCAATAATCTTACTGCAATTATACTGTACAACAAAAACAACATTCCGTAACTTTTGTTCATCAATCCCCCTAAAAAAACAGCCCTCTGGTTTCAATTTTATATTAATCTTGAAAATCTGCTGAATCAATGTAAGGGTTTGAATCCAGAATTTTCTAGCTTTTTTACACATCCACTAAACATTATAAAATGTCCCCTCTTGTTGTTCATGCTTCCCACGTAAATTTGAAAGATAGATAGATACAGTAGATAAATAGATAGCTAGATAGCTAGATAGCTAGATAGAGATCTCAACGGTATATATACTTGTGATACATTATTTTATAAAAAAATATTTTAAGATTATAACATAAGGTAAATTTCAAACCATTCATCAACATATTTTCCCATTATTCCATCTGTGTATTTTATCCAACATTCTTGCCCACTTTATCATTTCTTTCATTTCTTTTCCTCTGTTTCAAATGTCAATAAACACTTATATTTTTTAACAATTCTACTTTACTACTTTACTAAACTAATTTGGGTGCAGTTATGCATCTTACAATGTCTAAAACTATAAACTATTTTGTCTACTTGAAATCTTTCTAATAATTGTAAATAAGAGAACCACTGACAATTATATGCTGGTGCCACTAATTCTTCACTCGATTTAGTTTACAGTTCCTTTGACAAAATTCTAGTATAACTTATTGTGTTTGCCTATTGTCTGTAAAATGTTTCTTGTGTTGTAACCCACAAAGCTGTTTGCTGGCACCACCTGGGTTTGTAAGCTAGTATGTTGAGATGTTGGGCTGAGCAGAGAGGTCCAATGCGTGCAACAAGATGCTACATGCAGCATGATGTCATTTCACAAATTATAGGTATATCATTGTTCCTTCATTTGCATGATGATATCATGAAGCATATGACATATTTAGTTCCCTTTGCCCACCCCACTCCACCTGACTCCTCTGCCCCACCCCAAAACCTCCTTTGCAAACAGCCAGGGTGCTAAAGCTCAGAGACAGCTTGTTGTCTAAAATCACCAAGGGAGTTCCTAGCTATTCACAGCTCCCATTTGTAAACTCCCAACCCTTCACTGCATCAGCTTTCAGAAATTAAGAGAGTCCATTTGTTTTTACCGATGGCAATTTTAAATAGAGACATTCAAAGTCTATGAAGAAGATTCACAAGCTAGCAAATTCAAACAAAAATGAAAGAAACATCTGCATTTGAGATCCATCCTTGCCAAATGCAACTTTTTCTAAAGTTCCCACTTTAAACAATACTAGCTTATTACCTGGCTTTGCCTGGGCCAAATGGGGCCTGCTGCAAGCAGTTATATGTGCAGCCTACAATTCCCAGCGTTCTTTGCCTAATTTGCATTCCTTGCCTCTATTGGCTGGAGAGGCTCTGATTTGCATATGTTGCCTGTATTGGCCTGAAAGCCTCCTCAGTCATCCTGCACATGCTCAGTACAGGTTTTTGCGCTTGTTGCTGGGGCTGGCAGCCTGCATTTCTGCGAAGTTTTTTTGGGCGCAGACCCACCGTGGGGGTGTATGACCCCCATGACACCCCCCAGTGTTCGTCTTCAGCATGCAAGATATATGTGTGGCAAGTTTGGGTGTGATTGGTTGTGCTGGGGAGGAGCTTATATGGGACATACATACTCAGCCACACCTCTCTTTTATAGATATAGATTAGAATATTACTATATATTAGCAGCAGGCGTGGAGTAAACATTCCAGGGAACATCTTATCATGTTGTTCACGCATGACGATAGCAGAATCATTCTGTGTTTGTATGGAAAGGAGAGGCCACCTTCCTGAACATCACACATCACACATCACACATAATTTTACTCTATTGTTTTCTAACAGCACATTTTTCAATGCAATAGTTTTGAAAGCAGCCATCACAAAATCAAAGTCAACCTCTGTTGCTGAGCTGAGCAGGAATCTGTTCATCTCACCGTACTTTCAACAGCTGAAGCTTCTGGAAACACCAGAAATATCACGCTGACTGTTAGCAAAGTTACCAATCTCAAGCACAAATTAGTATGGTCTTCAAATGGCATTCGTTCCTGGAAATACCAGTTGACACTGAAGACTGAAAGAAAGCAGGGGAAGAAGAAAGTAGCTCAGCACTACTGGGATGTAAATCCTGCAGCTCAAGTGGTTGTTGGTCCACTTAGTAAAAAACATCAAGTCATCTTGGGGAGTAATAGGAGAGGAAGGAGAAACCTCAGAACAACTCATCTGTGTTTCCAAATATCACAAAAGCAGTGATTACACAGCAGCTTCTCCTGCAAAAGTAACAGAACAAGCCATAGGTTAAATCCATAATATATACTTTCGAAAGCATCAGAGCTGCATCAAAAGGTTACGCTGAATCATAGTTTAGTGTTGAATATTGCAAGGGTCTTCAAACTTGGCAAGTTTAAGACTTGTGGACTTCAACTCCGAGAATTCCTGAGCTAACATGACTGGAGGAGGAATTCTGGGAGTTGAAGTCCACAAGTCTTAAAGCTGTCAAGTTTGAAGACCCCTTTTACAGAGTGTCTGCACTGTGTGGTAAAAAAAAAAAAAGGCAAGATAGCAGCCATAATAACTATGATTGCTTTTAAGACAAGCCCGGAGTATGTTATAGACCAGGGTAAGGTAGTGCATTTATATTTTGGGCACTCCATGAACAGATCTGATTGGTCTGACAGGTGACCATCTACTACTAAGCTTCACCTACCATGTTTCTACCATGTTTGAGAGTAGCAGACTAATTTAAACTTAGCAGAAATACTGTTATACGCTTAATCTGGTATTTCAATTTTTTATCTTGCTCTCTGCTTCTCAGCATTTTCCAGCTGAGAGAATCATTGCTCTCTGCTTCATGGCTGGAGATTTCTGCTTTAACGCAAACACCGTAACCCCATTATTTGGAATTGGAAAATGGAGCATTGGGAGTGAAATATTGGAGCTCTAGTGGAAAACGTTATGTGACACCTGTGAGCCTTCTCAATTGTGGAAGGAAGACCAGTCAAAGTCTAAACTGTAAGAAATGAAAATATCTTTAATGAAAAATTTCTTTCCTTTGCTATTGAGTCAGTGTTGACTCCTGGTGCTTACCTAGACAAGTCTCTAGAGTTTTGTGGGCAAGATTTTCAGAAGTTGTTTGCCTTCCTAGGGCTGAGAGAGTGATTAGCCCACAGTCACCCAAGTGGCTTTGTGCCAAGGTGGGACCCGAATTCACCATCTCTCAGTCTCTAGCTTGATGCCTTAATCACAGCACTAAACTGGCCAATCATTTTCCTCAAGCTCCATCAATATTTCAATCTGAAAGGATTGTGCAGGAAGGACGAATCCTTTGTCTTATTCCATTGATGGCAGCAGTTTCATCGGCCCAAAAGCTGCCTTCGATTTTACCCTATGTAATCTTTTACAAAGAAAGCCTAGTTCTAAAATGTCCTCTGAGACTGTTGTGATGGTTTTTTAAAAACTATGAATGAATGAGCGGTCAGCATCACCAAGAAAAACAAAGGAGACATTGAGTATATCTTATATTACAACATTTCTGTTTAATTTTGCTCTCTGCCTGCCAAGAGACCTGTGTGTTCTGCCTAATGCTGGAATCAGATCTGAGGAACTGCTAGTTTTTGCATTTCCCCCCTAAAACACATGCAAGCAAGTTACTATTGTTTCTTTGTTCCAATACTTCTGTGTGTGATCTGAAATTTCTTTCGCACTCTTTACAATCTAATCTAAACTAGATTATATCTAATTAAATCAGAGTAATACGCTTTGGCTTGTTCATCATGGACTCAGCAGTTAACAACAACAAGAAACTTCAATGTTTTATGACCTCTGGTGTCACTTGGCTTTTCTTCCCCAGTACAAGGAAATGCCATTATATGATTCTTACAGTTGTTTCAGGTGTAATTCATGTTTGGAATCAGGATTGAAATATGCTACTTTACTAAGATAAGGTGCATTTACACAAGACAGCATTGTGTGGCTAGCCCTCCAGCCCCAATATGCATTTGCAAAGATGGCTCTCTCTGAGGGAACCTAGATCTATGATTCCCACACACCCCAAAGAAAATCTGGCATAGTGTCCAAATAGGAGGGCAATAGGGAGGGGAGAAAAGCCCAATAACATAATAATCCTCAACAACAACAGCTGAGAAGGAAAGTCCTGCCAACCGCCTTCTGCTTCAGCTGGGGTATCTGGCACGACTTAGGTAAACCATGGATTCTTCTTCATTTCAGTTAGTTCCATTCAAGCAGCACCAAAGATCAAGGCCCAGTAAAAAATAAGAATTCTTTGCCATATCCCTGTCTGGATCAAGCAATCGTGGTTCTTCCCTCAATTTTGACTCAGTACATGTCTGAAACGGTTAGGAACAATGTGGTTTTGGTGGCTTAGACATAGAAACATGCAGCACAACTTACGGGAACCCACCGTGAACAAGGAGCCTTGAAACTCTGCAGAGGCGTCTTTGCAACGAAATACTTGAATGATAAACCATTCAATTACATTTGTAGTTCCACAGGGTGGATTCATATTACCACATGGCCTGTTCAGAATTAGCCCTCCGAATGAAAAGTGGCTTGTATCCTTTTTTCTGTCTCATAGTTAATATTCAAGGTACTCAAAAACAACAACTGATTGTGATAAAGCAGGAATTCTCAGCCTTTGCAAATGCAGAACTGTACCCTTGAACTAGTTCTGAGATGTTTTAAAATATTTTTTTCGGTGTTAATTTTTCAAACATTTTTTTTAAAAAACAGACATTTTGCCTCTCTGCTGTCCTTCATCTGTACTGGAACTGCAGTTCCCTGAATTTCCAGCCAGAGGTCCATCAACTACATCCGAATTTAAGCTCATTATTTTAGACATGGGCCAATTGGCTTTATAGCTATGAGTCTGGCAGTAGTCTTTGTGAGGGAGGTCCCATCACAATCACATATATAAACACATATATAAATCACACATTTTAAAAGCTTGTACTACAAACACTACATAGGTTTACTGTTTCAAAGTAAAAAAAACCCCACCCAGCTACTAGTTATAGAGACTATTTAGCAAGACAAAATTGGCTTAATATATAGTGTTGCAGGGTAACACAAAAGGAGAATGTGATCATGGCTAAATAATACAGATTCCAAAGAATTTAAACTTTTCTTGAACGGTAAGATTCAAGACCTTAAGATTTCCATAGTATTCCTGAAAATAGCTGGGCCTTATCTACTGAGATCTCAAATCGCTAAGCAGGATTTCCTGAAATTACAGTGTAGGTTTTCAGTCTCCAGTTCATCCCACAACCCACAAGTAGTTAGGGACATGCAAAAAACAAAATGATGCACATAAAAGTCCCACAGATTTGTAAATATGCTTATATATTATATAACTAGCTGATAACCTGGCTTCACCTGGGTATTTATTCATCAGAATGCTGTATTAGACAGGAAAATCCTGTAATCGGGTCTAGCTCTAGATATAGTAGCTCTATGGGCCTGACACTGCTCTCTTGCGCAGTGTTGCAAGTCAGATGGAACCTCTAGATGTAGGAGCTCTATAGGCCTGACACTGCTCTCTCGCGCAGCATCACAAGTCAGAGGGAGCCTCCTTGTGGAGTACTGTGAAGCTGTCACCAGTATTTTTAAGGTACACAGACCCCTCGATGGGTGTTAGGGGTGTCTTACCCCACAGTGTTTGTTCCCAGAGGGTAAGTCATCTGTGTACCAAGTTTGGTTGAAGTTGGTCAAGCTGTTCCAGAGTTACACACACACACACACACACACACACACACACACACACACACACACACACACACACAATTTTATATATACAGATCTTCAACTTGTGGCAATAATATTTGGTACAAATTTCATCCCTACCTTTCTGCAGAGTATATGTGACTCTGTTCAAAATCAAACATGTGCCTTTTCTTGAAACTAAGCCACATTGCGTTCCATGAGTCTTGTTTGTCAACATACATATTCATATGCCCAACCCTAACCTTAGCATCACTAATCATTTAGCAATGTTAAGAGAAGGCATGATCTAAGGCCGTGTCCTTCTGGTATTTACGGAAAGCCAGTGCACATGTGGGAGCGTGGGAAAATGATGCTAGATAATTGCAGTCAGTGGATTCAGTTTGCAACTGTTCATTACATAGTTCTAATGTTTCTTTTGGCCGCTGTGATGGCAGGAAGAAATTGCTTAGATTTACTATGCTGTAATAACTGGCAATGGGAGTATCTGAGATGACCTCCACATGGTGGCCACAAAATGGGCACTTGCCAGTAATACATACACAGCTACATATAAACTTAATACCAACCTTTCAGTTCTGAGAGATGTTATGGAACCACAGGTGTTTAAGATGAGGAAGAACATTTCTTCTTCTTCTTCTACAAGAGCAAGAAAGTTAAAATAAATCCTAAGACCTGTCATATAATAATACATTTCAAACAGCAATTGTCAGTGTGTTCTTATTGATTCGGCTAACCTGAGAGAATGCAAATCATATAACAGAATTGGTGCATTTATTGAGACACTGGCTATCTTTATATAGTAAGAAATTGATATATTTGCATTTATTTACTACACAGATAACATCTGGAAGAGATAGGGAGATCAGATGGATGTGAGATTTTACAAATGCACAATTACCTCAGTTCTTCCTCTTTAACAAAAAAGTGATCAATTAGACAAGGAATTTGCTTACAAATAGCATTTCTAGAGAAGTACAGGCAAGTTTAAGAAGTATATAAAAAGCCTGAAATGGTATATGGTTTCCCGCTTGTGCAGGGGGTTGGACTAGAAGACTTCTAAGGTCCCATGCAACTCTGTTATTCTGTTACAGGCAAGATAACTAATCAAAGTTTTAACCATATGACCTAGCCTACATTCATATTTCAAGTTACATAACTGAATGTGCCTGCAAGTACCCTATGAACATCTTTTGCAAGAAATAGTTCATAATCATAATTTATGGGATAATAGTGAATTATAGTAACAAAGATAATAGCACCATTTTAGTGGAGATTTGACAGTGAATATCTTCCATAGCATCCCCCACTCATCCGCAAACCCCTGCAGTAATTTGGTCATCAAACAGTAGAAATGAATAGGAGACTAATGTATAATGATCAGCCTAATTAATAAGCACTTCTTCATACAAAGAGATTAAGAGATAAAAGCAAATAACAATTTTGATCGTATCTACAGACCTTAGCTTCCAGTTTGCAATGGAGTGTTTGGTTGGACAACCAAGGATGTTTTAAAGCTGCACCTGCACTTATTCTCCAACTAAACAGAAAAGAACAAGGTTATCAAGTGATATGTATACAGGAATTTTTAAATACTTAAATCTGACATTTGCTTGTGTATTGGTATTTTAAGGTAATAGACGTAACAGCAACAGATAATGTGCCTTATCCTAAATAAACTTTTAATAAAATGCAAACAGTTTTCATTTTTGGCATATCATGAATTTGTTTGATTTCTTGTTCATTTTAGTAGTCTTAATGTAATTCTGTCATTACAAAACATTATTATTATTTTTGGGTATTTCTAATGAAACTGAGCAGACAACATATTAAAAGCAAAACATTATAGGTGTGTAATTACCATTTTTCTTTGATAAGAAGCTTAGAGATGAAATCTTTGGCTTCTTCAGACACATTTTCAAATTCTTCATCTTCAAAGTCCCACCTACAAGCCAGGATGTTGTTCAAAGTCTCATTATCATCATCACCCAGAAAAGGAGATAATCCAGTAATCCTATAGGAAGGAAAAAAAAGGAAAAAAAGGCCCATGTTCATTAAGCAAAATGTAGCATTTCTGAACTCTGGACGGTGTCCAATAAAATTTTGTTGTTAGTTGCAAAGTTGTGTCCGACCCATCACAACCCCATGGAAAACATTCCTCCAGGCCTTCCTGTCCTCTACCATCCCCTGGAGTCCATTTAAACTCACACTGACTGCTTCAGTGACTCCATCCAGCCACCTCATTCTCTGTCATCCCCTTCTTCTTTTGCCCTCAATCGTTCCCAGCATTAGGCTCTTCTCTTCTCATTAACTTTACTGAATTTTTAATTCCACTTTTCTGATAACTGGAAGAGGAGAAACAGGAGAAGGCCTTGCACAAACTAAGCTGGCAAAATGTACAAGAAAAAAAGTTTGGAAGAAAAAGGAAAATGAAAACTTAGCTTTTCAAGTGAATAATACGTTCATTCACAAAGATAAAATGTAATAATTTGCTATCCAAATTAAAGTGACTAGAAAGTGAATAAACTTCCTTCCTTCTTTCCTTCCTCCCTCTTCCCTTTCCTTCCCTTCCCTTCCTATGCATGCTGGCATTTGTTGACTGCATAAATTATATGGATGAGCTGAGAACAAATCTCATAGGGATAATTTTTAACTTTTATAGCTATGATCACTAGTATTATTTTGTTTCATTTAATGAGGACTGACATCACTCTAAATTCCAAGTTTCAGGGTAGCAACTGGTGCTCATAAACTCTCAGTTGTTTTTCATCAAGCACAGCCTCCTTCATTCTTCACTGTTATTTTTTTTTTCATTCCAATTGTCATAAACCTGAAAGAAGGAAAATAATAACCTAGTACATTCCTGTGGTGATACAAGTTGCAAACTTCTGAGGTACTGACTTGAAATGTTTTAGGGGGGGGGGGAAATGCCAATATTATGAATCATGGAAGAACTTCTCTCATCAAGAAAACTCTTTCATGGGAAGAAAATGTCATGGTTACATAACCTTCCCTAATTTAAACCAATTTTGGAAAGATACAGCAGTCACAGGTCTTTTCAATTGTAGACTTTGTGTCTGTTTATTGCAGGGGAAAAAGGAAATATGCAAATTTGGGGCCACATTTTCATTAAACAGGTCATGTCACTAAGGCCTGGATCTAAAGAAGCCAAGATATGAATCTAAAAAAACGAATACTGAAGTGGCATTATTGGAAGAAATTTCCCTGATTCCTTCCCAACTGGGATACACCACAGATGCTGAGAAGAAGCGGATGCAGAAGCAGCTTCCAGAAAGTGAAATTCTTTTAATGTAGGAAGGTAAGAAAAGTAATGACACCGTTTGAGCATTCCTGGCTTGCAAGCAGAGTGACATGATAAATTTATGGATTTTTATACCCATGTTCCCTTTGAAGTTTGTGTGATTTGATGAGATTTTGTGTGTGTGTCTTTAAAGTGATTGCTCTAATTCTGTCTTCCTGCCTTAATGGGTTAATCCTGTTCCTGGGGCTTTTCTTTCCTATCCTGGAGGTTAATTCTGCCAGCAAAGAGGAAAAGAGAAGTTCCAGGTGAGTTATTTTTAGCCTGATTTCCCCTTATCTTAATGGCTCTACTTAAGTGTTTCTATTATTATTATTATTATTATTATTATTATTAGTAGTAGTAGTAGTAGTAGTAGTAGTAGTAGTAGTAGTAGTAGT
>JANHFQ010001637.1:22447-40239 GCA_032468035.1 Aparallactus werneri
AAGCAGTCGGTGCAAGTTTAAATGGACTCCGGGGGATGGTACAGGACAGGAAGGCCTGGAGGAATGTTGTCCATGGGATTGTGGTGGGTCGGACATGACCTTGCAAATAACAACAACAAAAGTGCTAACCTGAATGTGAAGATTAATATCGAGTCTTAGTCTGGTTCCTTTAGATCAAGGGTGTCAAATCTGATCACATCACAGGCCATATCGTGAAGTATCAGGCCATATTGCAACGTATCGGGATGTTTTTTGCCTTTGTAGAACCAGGGTGGGCGTGGCCTGTGTGGGTCATATCAGGCACATGGGCTGCCAGTTTGACAGGTCTGCTTTAGATTATCTTGTGATCCTGTAATGCACGGCTAGTGCATGATAAACAATGAAATCTATTTGGAAGGCATTAGTTTGGAAGTTCTCCTATAAAATCTGTGGTTTACAATGCAAATCCATACATTAGCATTATGTTATGCTATCAAATGTTAGAGAGTACAGGTACTCTTCAACTTATGACCGGTCACTTAGCAACTGTTCAAAATTACAGTAGACTTCCCCAGGATTAATTATGACCCAGATTTTAAGTTCTGACGAATGCTGCCCAGTCATGTGATTGCATTTATGGTTTGTTTGCAGCATCTTGTGGTCAAATGACTACTGTATGTTTTACAACATTCTTTGCTGGGAAGCAATGTATATTTTTAGTAGCTAGCAAAAAAACAACCATTGCAAACAATGAATTTGCTTAATGATCACTACAAAAAAGGCCATAAAATCAGGTGGTCACATGATGACCGGCTTAACGACCAGCATAACTTATGACTGGGCTTAATTAAAGACATAAGTTGAGGACTACCTGTAGTTATAATGTGACTTTCTCCACTCTCCTCTATTAATTGCATAATAAATAAGAAGCTGTATCTAATTGTCTCTATCCATCAAGAATGATCTAGACAGAATTAAATGTAAAGCTTGCAGGATAGATGTGAATTCTGAGAATTCAGGCACATAGAACACAACTGAAAGCAATGCTAAAAACCCGTAATGTCCTTGACTTATGCCCGGTCACTAAGCAACAATTCAAAGTTATGATGGATTTTCTGAGGACTACTGATGGCCAGTCATTCCCCCTCACATTTTGAGCACTCCGCAACTGGCCCACATTTGCAACAGTTAGAAGTATCCTGAGGTTACATAACACAATGTAGATTTTTTGTTGAAACCAGAGTTCCAGGTTCCAGCAAAAAAAAGCCCATTATTGACAATAGGTTTAGTTAATGATTGCAGTGTTCACTTAACCACTGCAAAACAGATTGGGCGTGGTCATTCGATGTTCCACTTATCAACTGGCATGACTTATGACCGGAATGCAATTCAAATATTCTATTCCCAATAGATGAGGGGTTCAGCATGCTTTAAAACTTGTAATACCTTTACTAAAGGTATTTTTTATTTTTAACCAAAAAAACCCCTGTAATAACTTTACTAAAGGTATTTTTTATTTTTAAAAAAAGCATCTAAGAATTTCGGATATATCCATTTCATGCATTCTGTAGTTTCACAGCATTAGTAGAAAGGATTCCCTCTGCCACACATTCCCAAATCTTATTGAGAGTGGTGAGAAACCTCCAAAAGTCTGAGGAAGGAATGTGAGAAAAGTGTCCCAGAGCATAAATAAATATCTAGAGTACTTGTATTGTTTCCTTTTATTTTGATAAAACTTGCATGTAAATTTTCTGTATTTTGAGCTGCAGGTGTTGGTGCTGGGCAAACTGGTTCAAGGAGCTAACATCACAATGATGATTTCATCAATTTTTAGTATATTTATTGTGCTGGTGATTGTGTATGTCAGCAGCCGAAGTCTTCCATGTTGCTCATGCTATGACAGTATCACTGGACTTGTAAGTACCGGTAGCAACATCATTAAGGAGGGTATGTTCAGTCATAAATGCTGAACGTCATATTGCAGCACCAGTCAAATTAAACGATAGATTTCAATCTGTCCCTAGATGGAGAAAGCTTGTATCCCCTATAAATTATTGCGACCTTTCCAAACAATGGATAATACACATATAAAAAGGTTTATTTTTCCTCTTTGTGTGCAAGATACATTTTTCATTAGCTATTTATGTTTAGAAAAAAATAACTACAATTCTGATTTTAAGGTTGTTGATTAAAAAGGCCTAATTTAATTCCAAGCATGCCCTTTTATGGGATATATTGCAGTTTCCTATAAATAGAAGCTTATGTACATGATTCAAACAATATTCCTTACTGTTTCATTGTGCATTCCTTTGCTGGAAGGAATTCTTTTGCATAGCTTGTTATTAGGTTTTTCACAAGAATGGTTTACAAAAATACTTTTGATGAATTGTGTCATTATGCTATCTGTAATTAAATATAATGTGAAATGTGATATACTGTACATTTATTTGCTCACATATCATAAAGTCACCGAGCAACTCTATGTGGTGTCCAATTAAACATAAAACCCACATTCCAATAAGAGGCAGTTAAAACAGGAATAAAGTTCAAAAGGTGGGGAAGATCCTTCAAGATGCTAACTGACCTCAAGGTTGCATGTTTTTCTGCAATCCCCAAATGAGTTGGCAGTTAGATTTATTCCAATAGATAAAATTGGTGTCTGTTTTTTTAAAAATACTGTATGTACAATATCACTAATTTTAGAATTGTGTGCAATTGCACAATGGCATAACCAAATACATATATTTAAAAATAACATTTTGCCCTGAAAACCTTCTAAACAGATTCTATCTTACATTCCACAACTGACAGACTACCCTGAACATTTCTTCTCTTTGTATAATTTTATTAGACCCATGTTTAAGATCTTTAAAGATTAGCAAGAGCTTGTATATGATTCCAGTGTTGCTATTTTATTTTGAATTTTAGTTTTCTTACAATGTAATGTTCAACCCACTTTTTTATTAAGTGAAGTGTGCAATATAATAACATCCTAAGTTTATGGCTAAATTCTGATATTGGTTTGATCCACATGCAAGCCTGTTTTAATATTTTCACATTCTCATTCTTAGGAGCATTTAAAAAATAATGAAGACCAGTTACAAACTACAGAATTGGTCTGCCTTTCACGTGGTATGTAGGATCTTCTTCTTTTTAGAATTTCAGTGTAAATTATATTAAAAATTCAAGAAATGTTTGACTGTGCTATATGTGACGGATTTATTATATTCTTCCATTATAGATCAAGAGGACAGAATTTTTAATTGCCCAGTAAAACTTCCCCAACCAAATATAGAAACAGATTATGAAATAAGTGACCCTCCTCCATACATCAGGCTGACTTAGAAACAATTCTATAAGGATTTAATGAACAGACCCCTTATAATTTAAAAAAAGTATTAAATGTGTACAATTATTAAAGAAATTAAAAAATACGGTATTCTCTTCAACATATCCTGAAAATAGGAGTGTTAACATTATTGTTTATCTATCAATCCATTTGTCTACAGCCTTCAAATATATGAATTCACTTATGTACAAAAATTAAAAGTGAATAAAATTTGTATTTAAATTTCTTGAGTTAGAAACACTGATATTATGAAGATGCCTTCCCTGATAATTTTTTTTCTATACTGAAAATTGGCTGCATAATCAGAAAGCAGATTCTATGGCAAGCTTCATTTCTTTTTCAGGAGAGAGCTTACAAAAAGCTCTCCATTTAACAACTCTGATATGGAAAACCTAGATTGATGTTTCCCAATTTTATTATTGCTACGATTTTGGGTGCTAAAATTCGCAAATCTCAGATGCCTAGGTTGGAAAACATTGAGCTATGGAGCAGAAAAGTGTCCCCTTTCCATTGGAGAACCCAAGTGTCAGGAAGCAAAGAATCATTGTTCTGGAGGTCATTGTATGGCAATGCTGGAGGCAGTTCCTGGGAATGGGACATTTGTGGGAATTTCGGATGGAAAAAGGCTTGTTAAAGGCAAATTTTGCAAGAGGCAGCCATTTGGTATACAAGCGGTCCTTGGGTTATAATGGTAATTGGGAACAAATTATGTGAAATGAAACATCACATGACCGCATTGCTTAGCGATAGCAATAGTCCCGATTGCCATTGTTAGTCCAATTTCAGGCAAGGATCAACCCCGATCCAAGCCATTCTTGGCTTCATTGTTTCCAGTCCTGAGTCTTGATAAAGGACTGCCCTCCTCTTGAACTCCAACCACGCACCTATCTCCCCCACCCCTCTATTTTTGCCCTTTTGGCTACTCTGAGCACATGGGCACTCTTTGGCGGCAGTGGCAGCACTGATGGCACTGGAGCTGAAGCAGAGGCCTGAAGTCTTCAGTCTCACTCTCCTGCTGCTGTCCTCATACATCTTCAGCCCCAGTGTTGCCACCACTGCTGAGGAAGGCTTCTGTGCAGGGTGACCAAAAAGAGACAAGGGGGAGGGGAGATAGATGAGTGGGAGGAGTTCAAAAGGGTGGGGAGAGTAGAAGCATTCCTGCTGTTATAAGTGCTGGTGGGCTACCAATGGACTGAATTTTGATCACGTGACCACAGGGGCACCATAATGGCTCTGACTTCAGGGACCAGGCGTTAAGTACCTCCATAACTTTGTAACTTGTGTTTGTCCTGCAAATAAAATCATAGCAAAATAATGTTCAAATAATTCATCTTTTCCAATTGCACATTACATTCCAGATGAAGAAAAATGAATAAAAATTCTCAGTAGAAACAGTGCTTCCAAAACCTGGATGTAAATTCAGAGTCACAACCCAAGATTTTCTGACTAGTTTGTATAAAAACAGGAGGTCTAGAAAAAGCTGTTTAATCTCCCGAAGTGTCAGAGCCTCTTGCAAGAAACGAATGAATCTTCTTGGTAAATAGATCCATGATACCCAAATGATTGTATATCTTTGTAATATAATGTGGTGACATAAAATCCAGAGAAATTGTCCTAGCCTCTCAACAGACCTAATATTTGCTCTTGGCTACTAAAACTCTTTGAGCACAACATGTGTTACTGAATAGTCTCCCATACCCAGCAGTTTTCTTTTCAAAGCAAAGTAGCAGCATTTCTTCTCTGAGAAGAACATGTAAACAACTGTTGTGAAATAAGTGTTCTTGAGAGAAAGCATAAGACTCAGTCTTTGGGTCTCCTTGGAGGTACTCCATCCAAGATCTGACACATGACAAGCCAATCTTAAGTACTGCCTGCTTCCCCTAGCTTTTCTGGAATATCCCTTCTCAGGAGATTGGGGGTATTTAAGATTATATTTTAAGACCATTGTAGGGGAAGAGGGCCAGGCTCTCATGACATTGCATGACAGAGGAACTGGATATTAGACCCTTGCTTGTCACTTTGGCAGCATGAGAGCAGCCGAAGCAGGCAGAATACATCCTGACTGCTACCAGCCAGCCAAGTACAAGCCATCCAAATATTTTAAAAAACATAGTATTAAAAAAATCCTCATGGGATAGAACTTTCTTTCTATGGTTTGCAGCAGTGAGATGTTTTTAATTGCTTTTTGAAGCACTTAGCGGAGACACAGAAATCAAAGTGACTACCCTCCAATTCTTTTCATTAGTGCCTCCTTAAAAGTTCAAACAGGCACTGACCAACATCCTAGAAGCAGGAAATCCAAGTCCTCAGAAAGAACAAGAAAAACCTACCTCAGCCAATAAAAATTATGCTCTTCACTATGAAGACTTTTTCTGTTGTTATTGTTTATGAAGCATTGTTCACAGAGTAAAAAATTGGGGGGAAAAAACAAACAAAATCCCTTGCTCTACAATCAGCCTAGCAAACGTACTCCGAGTCTGAAAAGCTTACAGCAGGCAAAGAAACATTATTACGTATAAATACGTATGCAGACATGGACACACACACAGTTTGAGACAGAAAAACATACATGTTCAGCCTCATAAGAGGACGGGCAACTCACTAACATAGAAAGCAACATAGTCTTCAATTGTTATTTTAACCTGTATGCTAAAAATTCAACCAAAATCAAATGAGGAGCTGCTGAGTGCCTCCAAGCCTTAACCAACTTCAGTGCTGCCACTCCACAGCATGTGCTGTGTGAGCCGCCACATAGTTGATTGGATAGTTATTTGATGTGCCAGGTATTTTTTGTAGCTAATGGGGGTTTTGCAATTTATCATGTGGCCATTCCCCATCTCCAAGATGCACAGGCCTGATCCAAACACAAGTGGCAGAGATGTAATTGATGGCTGCTGCTTTATACCAATTAGGCTGGAAAGTCTGATTTTTAAAAAAAAACAACCCAGTCGCAAGCTTTTTGAAACAGCTAAATTTTGTTCCAAGCTCAAAACAGAGTCCTAAAAAACATTTATCATTCATAGAAAGATCTGACAGTCACTTCAAGGATGGAAGGTTCAAGATAATCTGTAATACTTACAACAGTTCATTTAATAACCGTTCGAAGTTACATCACTGAAAATAGTGACTGATGACCATTTTTCACACTTTAGACTGCTGCAGCATCCTCACGGTCACGCAATTTACATTCCGATGCAGAGCAACAGGTTCATATTTATGACGGTGGCAGTGTCAAGGGGTCATGTGATCACCTTTTGCGACCTTCTGACGAGCAAAATCAATGGGAAAGCCAGATTCACTTAACAACTATGTTACTCACTTAACAACTGCAGTGCTTCACTTAACAAGTGTGTCAAAAAGAGTAGTAAAATGGGACAAAACTTACTTGACAAATTTCTCACTTAGCAACATAACGTCTGGGCTCAATTGTGGTCCTGAGTCGAAGACTATCTGTGTTCCGTAGTAATGTAACAAACTCAGCTTATCTGCAATCAAACATTGTGAAAACAGACTACAGAAAAGGAGTTTTCTTTGGTAGCATTTATTCATTTAAAATGCTGTACTAGTTTGACAGGTGATGATCCTTCATTTGATAAGGAAGGTAAAGCAAATTATATTAGAGAAAAATAAACTAAAAAGCACTTTGCATTAAAAATAGTTATCTGTATGGTAATCCTATACAAATAAATTGTGCTGAAACAATGTTATAAAGCTGAACAGTATCAATATTATGATACTGTTATTTATATTAGTTCAAAGTAACAATTTCAAAGATTTTTTTTTTAACTAATAAGAGGTAATGAAGCTCTTACATCATTAGTGAATCTTCTCTTTTTTAAAACATGGATTATGCATATGAAGCAAGCATGTAAATTCTCGAAAGTGTAATCTCATTTGACAAATATTTTAAAAACATTTCATTAAATAAAGCTCTTAAAAATATTCATGGAAAGTATGTAAATCAAAACTATAGTTAAGGCTTAAAGTGATTATTACAAATATCCCTTATTTCAAGCATAAAAAGCTTTCCATATTTGCTATGCAAATAAACAATATACAAATGATGGGAAAAAATCTAAAAATTCTGAACACAATCCATTTACACATTTGGCCGATCATGCAAATGTACTGCATTCTTTGTGTTTTATTCTGTTTTAAGGTGCAATCAACATATTTTTAATCTAAAATGTCACAATCTTATACAACAGTATAACTTGCAATACATATAATCTGACATTTACTTAATAGTATAATAACTATATTTAACTTTTGCAGTTACTGTAATGAATACAAAATATAAACACTTTTAAGAATTTTCATTTTGAGGAAAACACATTACAAGTTAGTGATAATTAGGCCATTGTTCTTCTAAGCATTAATAGGTAACACTGATACCATTTTCTTTTATTAAAATCCCTTAGTATCATGGCTTATGATCCCAAAGCATTAATCTAACCCAAAATTGAACACACAGGACAAACAGAACATTAGTTCTATTAAATTTAAATATAATGCCTATTAAACATACTGAATGGACAGGAATAAATCCCTACACAATTCACTTACAGGTAGACCAATTAATAAAATGTTATAATTATAACTAATTAATCAACATTTTGTTTAAAAGAAGAATAGTTCTTCTCTTTGGGTCAGATTTCTAATGCTGTACATGCTAACAGTTCAGATAATAAGCACTACTCCAATCATTATTAGCTGCTTTAGTTTTCCTTATGAATTAAAGAAAAGTACAAATACAAAATGATGTATAAATTGTTTTTTGTTTTCCTAAGAGTCAAGCACAGTGCATTAGTGAAGTATCATAAACAACAATGAAATCGAATCATATATTCCTACAAAGAGCGCCAGTGTCTAGTCTAGTCAGTGAGATGAGTTGGACCTTTCATTTATACAACGTGTCCTGCCTAAGCCTACTGAATGTCTAGGAACAGCTATAGCCAGGCAAGAAACTGTCTGGGCAGAGATGTCTTTTTCCTAGAACCGTTTTATGACTACAAAAACATACATCAATAAATCTAGCTAGCCAATAGAAACTTATACAAATGACTACTTTAACAGAAAGTTTTCAATATCTACTTATGACCTATATAAAAATATAAAGCTCTGCTTAAGCAACGAGCTGAAAGTATGCACCATGATCTCTGCCTGCCAAAAGAAAGACTTTAAAGTTGTGCAACTTGTGCAATGATCATCAGATGGCCTGCTCATGTCTTCAATATTTGCTAGGAGGAGCGTTTGTGTGGGAAATCATTGAAACCCCTTAAAACAATAACACAAAAGTTTTAAAGAGCCCTTTTAGCAATTTCTGAGCACCAATTTTACGTAAATAATTTCCTTTCCCCCCATTTTATGTTGTCCCTTCCATATTTTAATTGTTAAATTATATAAGCAGCGGTATCTTTGTATGATGTTGATATTTCAACTATTTTAAAATAAATGGAAGGAAACCATACAATATTGGCTAGCACTTGTTTAAGATTTATTAAATGTGCTATGTATTCTGCAGTGTTAAATCCTTTAATTTCAAAGTCTAGTTTTTCATCTTCAAATCAAGGCTCATGTTTTGGCTTGTTAGGAGGATGCACATAATATGTCTACCACTAGTAATACTGAAAAAACCTTGTAATACAGTCTATTAAATAGAGAAAAGATAATGATTTAAGGCTTTTTGAAAGTTTGGATTGCTTACTTTTTACTTCATTCTTCTAGCTCCACAGAAGTTATCGAAAAAGAAAAGGCAAATGGCCAGTGAAGCAAAGTTGAATGATCTAATTAAAACCTTTGTTGCACCTAATGGAATCCCTACTACTAGCTGTGCCTCTAGAGCAATGTAACCATTTTACAAGAAAAATAATCTGCAATTTTCAATATTATTTCCAATAATATGCAGGAGATTCATATTCTTTTCCTGTTACCTTGAAAAATGTTAACAATTATATAGAACATTATGGGAATAAACATCATTTGTTCATACACACACACACACGTACAAACAAACAAACAAACAAAAAGTTTTCAGAATGTTCAATAAAAGCAATACAATCAGAAATTAAAATAGAAAAAAGTCACTGTGTACATAATTTATTTCTAAAAGTAATGAACTTAAAAATTTAAATTGAAAAGAAATTAAGGGCAAAAATGTCTAATACTTTATTCATATTGAACCTTTCTTCCATTGTATTTTCATAAAACTGTACCAAATAATTAGGATTTGAATTTTAAATTGATTTTTGGGCCTCCACAGAAAAATAGTATTCTTACACTGAACAATAAAATAAGAGATCCGAGTTAATGTATTTTTAAAATATCCAGAGTGTTGGAGAAAAGCTCTCAAAACTAAGAGACCAATTTTTCTGTAAAACAATCTACCGGTATTTGTACAGATTAAAAAATTTCCTAAAAACAAAAACAATTCCCTAAACATTATTATTACTTAGATGCTACAGCTTACCAAGTGCACATACTAAACTTCTACATATAAAATGACTGAATAAAGTGCACAGCAGATCATTCTTATTAAATCAAAACATTGCACATTCTTAAAGCACTGGCAAAGAGAATAATACAATGTTAAATGCAAATAAACTGTAAGTTAACACCAACATGTCATAGTAGGTTTTGATGCTGGTTTCAAGTGAATTGTATTATCTGGTAACTGACTAAGCATGAGTGGTTTGTGGCTCTTTAGCTTATGAGCCAATGTCATAAATATGGCTTCCACATGATCATTGTCGTTTGGGTTTTTAGCAGAAGTTTCAAACAGTGGCATGCCATGAGTATCCGCAAATTTCTGAGCCACATCTGTAGGCACCTGAATCGCATTCCTTAGATCACATTTGTTTCCAACCAAAATCCGGGGTATTTCATTGGTGAGCAAGTGTTGCTTGCACTCTTCAATCCACAGTGGCAAACTGTGAAAGCTAGCAATATTTGTCATATCATATACAAACACAACTGCATGTACATTCCTGTAATAATGCTGCACCATGCTCTTCCTAAAACGTTCCTGTCCTGCTGTATCCCAGAGCTGGATCTAGAGGTGAGAAATGAAGAAATGTGAATAAGAGTAAGACCATACATACACACACGCACACACACACACACACACACACACACACATATACACATACATATATATACATATCAATCAATGCAAACTTCAAATGGACAAGTGATGATAGCATATTTATAGTACCTGCCTAAATAAAAACATATTTTCAATATAATTTCTATTAATGTTTTACATTTTTAATATTTTTCTAAAGATCTAGAATGATGGAATTGTGTGGAATTCTGGTAAAGAGCTGTCCAGAGCATCTGTGGCAGAGGAAACTTCAGCACCCCAACTTAAGGCAGACACATTGAATGGGTAGGATTTAATTAAAGTAGGTGTTTCTGCAACTACCCGGATACAAAGACAGATTAAATTAGCATTCTGTACCCAGACATCTAACTGTAGCCAATGCAGAGCCTGCAGTGATGGGTTTACATTATTATTTATTTATTTATTTATTTATTTATTTATTTATTTAATTTCTATACCGCCCTTCTCCTGGGACTCAGGGCGGTGTACAGGATGATATTAAAATACAACAATAATACAATTTAAGAAGAATTAAATAAAAAGCCCTATTAAAATGATTAAAATTTGATAAAAACATTATAAAAACCCCCTCCTTAATCCAAGCCGGCCAAGTCAAATAAACAGGTCTTCAGCTCCCTGCGGAAGGAACGGAGGTTGGGGGCCGTATGTAGGCCCAGCGGCAGCTGGTTCCACCAGGTGGGCACCCCCTCAGAAAAGGCCCTTCCCCTGGGCCCAGCCTGACGATACTCCACGGCCATCGGTTCCCTGAGGAGGCCCTCCCTATGGTAGCGAACCGGGCGGCAGGAGGCCGGCACCAGATGTTGCCTCAAATAAACTGGACCCAGGCAGTTTACGGCTTTGTAGGTTAACACCAGCACCTTGAATCTCACCCAGAGGGCAACCAGTAACCAATGCAGCTCGCGGAGCAGAGGCGTTACATGGGAGTATCGGGAAACTCCCATCACTGCTCGCGCGGCCGCATTTTGCAGCAGTTGAAGCCTCCGGATGGTCCCCAAGGGCAGCCCCATGTAGAGTGCGTTACAGTAGTATATAAGTGCTCAGAGAAAATCCGAGTGCTTTGTAAGAGGGTAGAATAATGTTCTTCCATGTGGGCAGCTTGAAGATATGTGGACTTCAACTCCCAGAACTCCCCAGCCAACATGCTGGCTGGGGAATTCTGGGAATTGGAATTGAGAAACCCTTGGGTAGAGGGATTGGCCCTTCTCAGTGGCAGGTTTGCAAGCTTAAAAAATCACCCTTAGGAAAATAAAACTTGCAAAAAAACCCCCTAAGAATTAATGTTCGGCTCTCCCCCTCCCCTTTAAAATGAGAAGATCCGGTGGAGATTAAAGAGCCATGGGATTAGCAGGAAAAGGAAAATACTAATCAATGATCAAGGCTGCTTGGAAAATCAACTGCTGAAAGCTGGACTGAAAACATATATTTTAAAATATTTTTTTTAAAGAAAAACAGAGGAGGAGGAGAGAGGAGAGCGTAAGTGAAAGGGATTTTCGACCATAGCTTTGCAGGACTCTGTAATCAAAACTACCCACCTGGTGTTTAGGCATTCAGTGGGGGGGAGGGCTAAGGGAGGGGGAGTCCTGTCCGGTGTGGGTGGTATAAATCAGGACAGCAGGGAATGGATGGCTGGGACTGGGATCATCCCGGAAAGAAGGGATCCAGAACAAATGGATTTTATTCCTTGCGGGAAAAAATTGGGCACTGGAGAAAAAGCAGTGGTAAGATCCAGGTAGTCCTCGACTTACGACCATCTGTTTAGTGACCGACTTTGAGATGGTGCCTAAAAAAGTGACTTACCCCTCTAGGATCGCTGCAGCGTCCCCTGCGGTCAATCACGAGATCAGAATTGGGGCGCTTGGCAACCAGCATGTATTTATGACGGTCGCGCGTGCCTGGGGGGGGGGAGGTTTCACACATTCGCCATTTGTAAACCTTCCTAGCTGGCTTGTGACAAGCAAATTCAGTGGGGAAAGCTGGATTCGCCTAATGACCGTGGGATTCGCTTAACAACTGGGCTGGTTTTGCTTAATGATGGCAGAAAAAAAAACCGGTCGTAAAATCAGGGAGGACTTACTTAATGACCACTTTTACTTACAGCAGAAGTTGGAAGTCATCTCATTAAGGTTATCTTCTGGTGACGGGTGTTGGGCCAGTATCCTGGTAACTAATTTATGAGAGAGGCCATGCTGGATCCTTAACAGGGGTGGTGTTATGCCCCAGACTATCAGACCCCCACCTTCGTAACCAGCATGGACTTCAAACAGTTATTTACTTTCTTAAGCAGTCTACTCTGGGAAGCCTACCAAGTCCTCTAAGGCAAAATGCCAGCACCTGTGATAAGGTACTTACAGATAAAGTCCGGCAATTCAAAACACAGTTCAAAACGTGGTACAAGGCAGAAATCAAGAGACTCCGAAAAACCCAATCCCATTCACAAGAATTGCAACGTTGTCCTCCACAAGCCAACAGACCAGCCACCCCCCTTTTAAGTCCTCATGGGTGTGGCCCATCACTGGCCAGCTGTAGCTCGGCTCACCCTTCTGCTTGTTCCAACTGTCTCTTTAAACGTCTCCTGTTTCTGGCGTCCAGTATGGCCTCATCCTCACTGCTCTCGACTGACGAGGCCTTCTGGCAGCCACTGGAGGGGCCAGCCTCTGGCACACTGTCAGCAGCCGAGTCTTCTTCTCCCTCAGGCTGCATGCCTCTGTCCGAATCAGACTCAGTGCCAGATCTGCCACACGCTGCTGCTGCTGAGTCACAACACACCCGAACCGGTGCGAACCCGCAGCAGCCCACCCCTGGATGCAGACATGGATTTTTTAAAGGACAAAACTCATGACTTGTGATAAGCTGGGGCACTTGAAATTTAAAGCGAGCATCCTCACTTGACACCCACACACCCTGCAAATGAGGAGGGCAGAAAGTCTTATCTGGAAAGTGTTTGCAAGACGTCCTGCAAATTCTGCCTTTGGTTGTGTCTTAACTAGCTTGCATTTAAAAGCAAATTGTAAACATGAGAGTCCCGTGGGCTGCATTTGGAGAAATTTCTCCTTCCCATTCTCAGAGACAACGCAACTCATACAGCTGCTCTCTGCTGTTCTGCTTTTGTGTTTGCCTTTTGTTAGAAACATCATTTGGATGGTTCCTTTCCCCTCTCTTGATACAATGAGGAGGGTTACAGCTGGGCTGCAAAAATTCCTCCAAAAATATAAAATGGCAGCAAATAATTAGAATTGGCTATCTTGGCCAGCTAATAGGTATCCAGAATTTTGCATCTCAGGTCTGATAACCATAACAAGGCAGCCACTGGTGAAATTTCTCCTTTTCTAAGAGAGTTCTGTATTTTAGATTGGAGAGTCCAACCGTGGCTTCAAATAACAGAAAGTGTATTTTTAGTAAAAGATTTTAGCAATAACTCTCAAAGCTGTTCACACCTACCAAGTATGCATCCTTTGTCCTAATTTTATTTAACATAATTCTTCCTCAGAGTTAGATGGATGCTTCTAACATCCCATTTTAATTTTAATATGCAGAAGAAGTCATACTTGCCTTACATATCAGCAATGGTATGTCGCGGTATATTTATCAACCCAAGTACAGCAGCTGAAAGCAAGGAAGAGCTGTTAATGGCTCTTAAGTGCTTAATGTTCCAAGTTATTCTATTATTTCAATTCATATAAAGACACCTGTGAAGCTGTTTCCTTCAGAGATATTAAAAGTCTCAGGTTATTTTTCAGAAGCCTATTCAGAAGTTTATAAACTTGAAATTTTGTACATTATCTTCATTACTGGCCTGGGGGGAAAAGGGGAAAGGGGATAATTATGCACAGGAGTAGGAGAGAAAAAGCATCTCCCAAGTAGCTGAGATGGTTTTGTCCACCAGAGAGCTGAAACTTAATAACAGTTGGTGTTATAATAGTTTTTATTTTCTCCCCTCAGGGAAGACACTTGAAGTGTGTTCACAAGAGTTCCATAGGTGAGACCATATAATGGCTTAAATTAGCAGTGGTAGCTTCTAGTAGAGATCATCTCCATAGGACAAAGGGATCTCAACTGATCTGTGGGAGGACACTGGCTGACTTTGGGAACTGATCAGGATCAGACACGGATGGGAATTTTGATTAGATTGCGAAATCTTTCCCCACCCTCCCAAAAAAACTCCTCCCACAGAAAGCGACAATGGCAAACATTTCCATACTGTTGCCACGAAAACTTCTTGTAACCTATTACCCTCCTTTTTTAATCCCTGATGCAATTATATAATGTACGATTAATAGGGTATTCGATGTTCATGAAAACCCCGAGGTGTAAAGTAGCAGGATGGTAGATCTACCAGATCTGTACTGGAAAAAGCCAGGCAATTGCTTGACAAAAGTAGACATAAAGAAATTCTCTCCAGTGGTCAACTGAGATCCCGTAACCCTATAGAACAGAACTTGTCAGTTGTTAATTTGGGAAAGGAAGAATGGTAAATGTATCTTCACACATTTCGTCTCCTGAATCTCTCCATGTTAAGTTGAATTGTGATTTATGGTAGCCTTCTAAAAACAACTTTTCATGGACTGATCCATCTGAAATATATTTGCACGGGACTTAGCTGAAAAAAGGAGATCTCTATGGTAAACAGATAATTGATGCTAGCTCTTGCCAGTGCTGATCACCTGCTGAGGTGGAAGAGTGGAATATTTGATTTTAGAAGTTCTTGGCAGATTTGTTCACTGATGTGAAATGCTGATACCCAATAGGATGTCAATAATGTTTAATTTCTTGATCTTCGTAGAACACTTGCTTTAATATTATATATAGAGGTGGTATTCAGCCAGTTCCAACAGGTTCCGTAGAACTGGTAGCGATAATTTTGAGAACCCTGCAAATACCACCTCTGATTGGCTGGCCCCAGCAAATACCACCTCTGATTGGCTAAATGCATAGCCATGCCCACCAAGCCACACCCACAGAACTGGTAGGGAAAAATGTGAATCCCACCACTGATTATATGGCTATCTGCCACAAAGCTCCCTCTCCGTGTTTCAATATAGATTTTTTGCATTGAAGTCTGGGAAGTAAACAACAAAACCACACCATCCTGGAACACAACTATAAACATAAACATATGGATTTATTCATGTAAGACATCAGGAGTTCCATTTAAAGGCAAGATTGCTAGCTCCTGTTGTACTGCTTTAAGTTATATCAGGGGTGTCAAACTCAAGGGCTGGATTCACCCACGGGGTGCTTAGATCTGGCCCACAGGGCCGCCCTGGAAACAGCAAAGCACCAGATCACGGTGCCTCTGCCAGCAAAAACGGAGCTCAGGTAGGTCATGTGCAGCCCTCCTGTGCTCCATTTTTGCTGGCAGAGGATTGAATGAGGCCACTGCAACCATAAACGGAGCTCATGAGGGCTGTGCATGGCCCTCCTGAGCTCCGTTTTCTCAGGCAGAGTGCTCGGGCTGCCACAGGCACCCCCAACATGAGTGATGTCAAGCTGGCCATGCCCACGCTAACCATCCCCACCACAGCCCCCGAAGTCAAATACAACCTTGATGTGGCCCTCAATTAAATCAAGTTTGTGATTTATATATCTGTTTACATTTCATGTATATTTTTCCAGTGGCTTACAAATTCTATTCTAAGGAATGCTGGGTTCTTTGAGGACTAAATCAGGTAGTCCTCAAGGATAGATTCAATATAGGCAGTCTTCAACTTACAACCCCAACTGAGACTAGAATTTCCAGTCGTCAAGCACCCACCTTTTGATCACATGACCATATGGATTCTCTGACAGTGATAACTGCAAAGACTCACTTTTTTTCTGTGCCATTGTAACTTCTAACTAACACTGCGAAAAAAATCTAGAATGTGTAATACTGTAAAATAATTCTGGAACTTTGTGTTTGGCTATTGCTTGTTTTCTGCAGTATCCTATCCTTACGGCTCACAAGTGTTAGCATGAAGATGTATCCATATAAGCAGAACCTATACATCAGACCATATCAAAATAGATGCAGCAGTACATAAATTTAAACTGATGTGCCCAGATAGAATTCCTTGGCAGGAATGTTAGAACCAGACAGTTGTAGTCCAATGAACTTGGAGAGCATTAGGTTGAGGAAAGATGTTTTTCAGGATCAATTCAGAGTATTGCAATGATCATTTATATATGTTGCTTTCTCATTAGGGAGATGACCTCAAAAGTAGTACTCAAGTATACTTACTGGGGTTATTTGCAGGCAATGAATTTCAGTTACATATACAGACTTTCATGATTTCCTTTCTGCACACTGCTTGCCTGCATAACTAGTATTGCCTTAAAATACTGCCTTGAATTGTGGAAAGTGTTATGAGACAGTCTTGGAGTCTTAAAAAAAAGATATGAGAAGAACAGGCAACGTTAAAGAATGATTCTTCGTTGTTCCAAGATTCTATGAGAAGATCAGAATGCCAATGGTTATAGGCAAGAAAGGGATACTGCTATACTCCTGAATGGTTTGTGTTAATTCTTGAAAAAAATAATCTCATTTTCCAGCCACAGATATTTTTGAAAAAAGACTTTGAAACATCTGTCTTACGGTAACCTTCTGAAGGGTTGGAACCTTTCCATTGCAACTCAGACAAGATGAAAATGGCCACTCATTCTTTACCTCCCTGAAAATATTGAGTCAAATGGAGCTCGGCCAGGCCTTGTGGAGGTTCAGTCATTGACCCAGATCTATCATCTGCAATGCCAAAATATATCTAGTGAGAACAGAGAACTTCAAGTCGATAACCTTAACTTTACAATTTCCAAGGTGATGGCATTTGTCTCCATTTAAGCCAGATTCTTGCTCTTGTGTTAATGCCCTGGATAACACACTTCTTGTGCCAAACCATATATTGTGGAACTAGCATCTCATAAAATTACCTTCCAGTTTTGAAATTAATAGCATTCATTCAGCAGATGGGGGTCACGTCTAAAAAGTTTCTGAAGGCTGCTATTTTTGCAGGGAAGATAATAAAGAAACTCTATTTGAAAAAAAAAGTAATTAATAGTTGCAACACATATATGGTGCAATGATTTGCAGCGCATCTTCTCCATTATTTCTGGCCATCTAGAATCCTTTGAGCATCTCTTCTTTCTTCTTCTCCTCCTTGACAGCTCTGAAGATAACCAGCAATGAGTGTGTTTTCTTTCCACAGACCTGAACCTGGACAGATTTCTTTTAGCTTCCCTCAAAATGTTACATGTTTCTTAGTTATCATTTTATGATTCAGCTGTTGGCCTCAGCCACTTGCAAGTCCTCCCCCCCCCCCCCAAAAAAAACCCCATTGACTTCGTGCTTGTTTCCATGGCTACATTGCT
>JANHFQ010001637.1:54737-69976 GCA_032468035.1 Aparallactus werneri
GCTTCCTGAAAACAAACTTCCTGCAGAAGCGTGGAAAAACAGCTGAAGCGCACTGCCCTCTGATCAGCTGTGCTGCAAACAGAGCAAATAAAGGTAGCCATAGCATGCACATGAGGGGGAGGGCCCCAAAATTAATTTTTTTATTTTTGCTGCTGGCCCTACCCTTCCCCCGCACTCTATCACTGCCTTTATTCACTCTGTTTGCAGCACAGCTCAACTGTTTTTCCACCTAGGGATTTCTGCAGGAAGTTTCTTTTCTAAAGGCGAATGTGAGGACCAAATTTTTTTTAAAAAAATTCAAAAACCGACCACGTAACCACGCCCACTAAGCCATGCCCACAGAACCGGTTGGTAAAAAATTTGAAACCCACCCCTGATTACCATCATACAGTTTTAGGGAATCCACTATTTTAGTGACAGCACACCTAAATAGTAAAGGTTTCCCCTTTCTAGTTGTGTCCGACTCCAATGCTCATTTCCATTTCTTAGCCAAGAGAGACAGCATTATCCAAAGATACTTCCATGCTCATGTGGTTAGCATGACACCAAGATGCATGGAATGCTGTTACCTTCCCACCAAAGTGGTAACTATTTCTCTACTTGCATTTGCATGCTTTCGAACTGCTGGGTGGGCAGGAGCTGGGGCAAGGAATGGGAGCTCACACAGTGGTGTGCTGTTTGTGTCTCAAACCTGGGCTGTTGACTTTCCAGTTAACAAGCCCAGCATCTTTAACTATTGAGCCATCATGCCACCCCCAACATCTAAACAGTATTAACAAATAATTTCTAAAGTGTATCTAATAGCCCTTGATTAATTACTCGATTAACCAAGTCAACTTAATAAATTTCTTGGGTACGCTGACCTTATGGAAGTTGATATTACAATCTATCGACCCAGAAGTAATTTAACAAGAGAGCAAAAGATCACTCCATATTACTATTCCAACATGAATCCCCCAAATATAATAAAACTGCAAGCAGACTGCAGAAAATCGTTCTAGCTTAAGGAGGTTTTGGATTGTTTCCTGATAGCCTTTTAAATTATCTGTTTAATAAACACCACTCACTTATATTGCATCTAGAACCAAAACAGCAACTATTCTAATGTTTATACATTTATTTTAAATGAACAAATCTTCATTTCTAACTTTGTAATTGATCCATAGAGCCCTTACATTCAGAGTTCCGTCACTTTTGTCATTAATTCTCTATGCCAGAACAATTAAACAGGTCATGGTTGCATGCTGAATGCACCAGCAATAACAGTTCCATTTTCACCTTTTTACTGTTGGTCCAACGGGATGCAATATTGACAAGATTGCAGTCAAACTGTGTTTTATTTCTTTCAAAGTCCTCTATAGAGATAATAAACGCCTACTATCCTCACTTTTGACATCCATTAAAAAGAATACACTTTCAAGGGCAGAATAATTCAGAATAGATACTTATGGCTGAAAGGTGGTTCAAATGGAGTTGTCTATCAAAACTGCATGGCACAACAGCATTTGTTAAAATAATAAATGACCATCCAGAGTTTTAATTTTTGTTATTGGTCTAAAAATCAGCAAAGACCCTATTAAACTTCAATAGAGCATCCTTTGAAACTCAAATACTTTGGCCACCTAATGAGAAGGAAGGACTCACTGGAGAAGACCCTAATGCTGGGAACGATTGAGGGCAAAAGAGTCACTAAATGGACTCAGGGGGATGCTTCGGAGCATCTTATAGTCCAAAAAATACGGTAAATTAGAAACATTATGTTTACAGAAAATGAAAAAGGGCATTTTAATAAAGGAACGTCATCCCAAGAGTGAAGCACAGCAGTGGGAATCTCACGATCTGGATAGTTCAAATTCTGTAATGTACTAGCAAATTCTACTGGAGAATTTTAGTGTATCCATCTAAGAGCCAGAATTTAACAAAGGTGATATGTTTCTGACAACGATACATGCATCTACAGAATAATGGCTAGACAGAAAATTGACATTTTAAAATAGCCAAATAACAGCCCTGAACTAAAATTGAGCAATAGTTCCTGCAAGAGGTCTCAAAGGAACAAAAGCTTGAAGCAGTTCATTATTCAAGGAAGCTCAGTAGCTTCTGTTAAATATAGCAAGCTATTAGAAGGTAAGTCTATCTTTTTGTTTTGAGGTCCCACAGTCCTTATTTCAACCTCAATATAAAATTAGTGAAAGACAAACTTTGGACAAACGTTTTATATGGATATTCAGAATAGCTACTCTTCAGTTAATGACTTAACTAGTTAATTATCTCAATAATACTAGAAAACTACATTAGATTCCACAGGATCTGTGATATGTCTTGTTGCAAAACCATGTGTCAATATATACACTGAAATTAACTCTAGCTGTATGGCTTGTACTGGTCTGCGAATCAGGGGTTGGGGATTGCTGATGTAAATCATTGCAATGACTTACTTTCATAGTTAACAGACATATGTAAATAATCCATAATTAGTTTTTAACATGAGATTTAAATAGAGCTGTATACAAACGCATGTGAAGCTGCTTAATATACTATGATTTGGTACCTTTGCCAATTTCTCAGGAATAAGCTCTTCCTTTGGCCCTCCAATTTCTTCATCGTCATCATCTTTTTTCTTTTTCTGATTTCGTTGCTGCTTCTCTTTTTCAGCATTCTTTTTTTCTTCTTCTAGTTGAGCTTTTTTCTGAGCTCTCCTTTGTTTATTGCGTAGCTTCTTTAACTCTTTATCAGACATATTTGCTTTATAGAAAAACACATTTGGTTGTATATCAAGAAAATTCACTTTTTATTTCATTTTCAAATTAAGCATCTATTTAAGTTTTCTAGTTTAAATCTTTCAAGCACAAAATTAAGTGACTTTAAGTCCATATAACAAACTCCCTAATTTGATCTTCTCCAAAGCACTTATATTGTTGCCCTCTAGTGTCAGCCACTTTCAGAGAAGAGTGGTTCTGCCTATGATGAAGGAAGCAAAAATATATCCCTTTTTCTAGAAGTTATTATAGAACTCAACATTGTATCACAGTGGTTCTCCCCTTATCTCTTGATTAATTCCAGTCAGTGTTTACTGAGGAGGGAGGGTTGGCAGATTGGGCCCAGTGCCTGTGCTGTGTGTAATTCTGTGGAACACTTGATCTGTTTAATATTTACATGACATCCATGGGCAAGGTTAAGGTTATCAATCAAGTCAGGTATCATGAGTAGGTAGATGACACTCAGTTGTATAACTTGGCCCCACGCCAGCCAGTTGATGTCAACTTCTTGTCCCAATGTGTGGAAGTTGTGGAATAAGAGGGAAGACTCAGATTAACTATTCTTAAAATAAAATGGTTGTGAATATTTGGAGCAATTCCAAAGATTTTCCATCTTTAGTCCTGAATGGGACTTACTTCCTTATTAGAGGCTGTTGCACAATTTGGGTTTTCTTTTGGATTTGCAGCTCCTACTTAAGGAGCAAGTGGCAATTGTAGCTGGGATAGCACTTTCATAGATTCATTTGTACGCCATCTGGGCCTGTTCCTAGTCTATGAGGCCTTTTAGACTGTCATCCCTTGATCACTTCACATGTAAACTTCTGCAATATATTCTACATGGGGCTGCTCTTGAAGACCATAGGAAAGTGCAACTGGTCTTCAAGAGCAGTTATGCAAAAGCTTAAGTAATTGAGGGGATGCTATAATATGCCTACATAATACATCTATTTCATAAGCTGTATTGATTATCAGTTAGGTTCCAGGTGTAATTCAAAGTGTAGTGATTACTTATAAAGCCTTGTGTTGCATAGGGCCTGTCCATTCTGTACAATTGGATGAACTTGCATGCTTTGGGTGTATTAAATGCTTTGTTCTACTTAATCAATAATAGAATAATCTGATGGGAAATAGGAACACACCCTGTTGCAGAGAAGGAACAATGCCCCCTCCCCCCCAAAAAGATTTCTATAGCTGCCTATTCTTTAAAAGGTCCCTAATAACCTGTCTCTTGCTCCAGGATTTGGGGTAGGATAGTAGCATGCTTCTTATAGAAATGTTTTATGTCCAATTTGTTTTATTGCTTTTTTCGATATCTTAAAACATTTTGTTACATTGTTCTGAAACTGTCTTATTATTGTATATCACCCAGGGTCATTATGAAATGTTACACCTTAGAAATTTGATAAATTTACAAATCCCCAATTTTAAGCTTTGTGCTGTCACATCAACTGAAGTGCTATTTTATGAATGTTGGTTCTGAGCTGACCAGTACAGTATTTCTTGAAAATGTTATATGTATACTGTTTTTGACAGTTTGTAGCTGATTTGAAAAACAATGAATTTTACAGTTTTTAAGAGTACAGGTTGTCCTTGACTTACAACAGTTCATTTAGTGATAGTTCAAAGTTATAATGGCGCTGAAAAAAGTGACTTATGACCATTTTTCATACTTATGACCATTGAAACATCACCATGGTCACATGATCAAAATTAAAACGCTTGGCAACTAACTCATATGACGATTGTAGTGTCCTGGGGGTCACATGATCACCTTTTGCTGCCTTTGTGACAAACAATGTGCAGAGATTCACTTAACAACTGTGGGGAAAAACTCACTTAACAAATGTCTCATTTAGCAATATAAATTTTGGGCTCAATTGTAGTTGCAAGTCGAGGACTACCTGTATTGTATTCAATGATTCTGCCTCTTAAAACAGCAGGAATAGCAATCTGAAAAAGTTATATAGCATACATGCAGAAGACTGTATGTTTTATACCTGTATCAGTTTCATGTTCTTTATTTTCATCTGTCAGAGGGTTATCATGGAGCTTCAAGTATATTTCTATGGCAATTCTTGCAGCTTTAAAATAAAACGGGTGCTGTCGAAGTACATCTTCTAGTTTTAACAAGTCTACATATGACCGAAGTGTAATTTTCCTCATACAGTATGTGTGGAAGTCAAACTGGTCATCTGTGATTTCTACAAAATGCTAACATAATATGTAATTATCTAGCAAGCATCCAATATTACAATAGTACACACTTAACTTAGAAATGACTACTGAGGTTTTAAAACTGAATTTAGCACCATAAAGATGGATGCTGCTAATACAAACATTTATAAGCAACAGTACCCACTCTTTAGCATTTAACACAGAAACAAGGAAGCACCAGATCCAGTCTTTGAAATTTGTAGTTTAGAAGGATATCAGATAACATAGCCGGGCACAAGCCTCTGCCTAAAAGTCAAACCCAACAGTCAAGTCATGAGGGCCGAGACCAGGTTTTAAAAATTGGCATGGCAATTATGAGGCGGTACATATAGTTACTGACCATTCAAAGTTACAATGGTGCTGAAAGAATAACTTTATGGCCCATTTATGACAATGATCTTTTCAGTGCTCCTCATTGATATGACAGTCATTACAGTGAATATATGTTGCATGTGCCTGACCTGTGCCCCCTCCCCTCCTCGGGCAGAGCAGATTGATTAGAGAGAAAAGCTTTGCAAGAAAGTATTTGTTCTTCTAGATATTGAAAACGATGAAACCACACTAGAAGCCTAGGTCTGGGTGCCATAAATACACTACACTGTTCACAGTACTGTCCTGAAATCCCTTTCACTTCAATCTGTCTGCTCTGGGAGGAAGGAGAAAAGCAAATTTGTCCATCCTTTGACCCTTTCCCTCTCCTGGAGAATCAGTGCTCTCAATCCATATAAAAGCAAATAGTTTATGCTCTTGAAATCTTTTTCTCCAATCTCTCTGCTTTACAGGGGTGTTGTGGAAGAAAAACAGTAAGCAACTTTGGTAGACAATTTCTCTTTTGTCTGGGTCTTCACAATCCTGCAGAACAGAAAAACTGGGGAGGGATTTCAAGAGAGTAAGCTGTTTGTTTTTCAAAATCCATGTGATTTGTCTAGAGCTGGAAGGCACGGCATGCTGCCAAACAACTCAGAGTAATCACTTGAAATCTCTTTCTCTCCAATCTCTATTCTGTAGGCAGAGGAGGAGGAATGGGTGAGACAAAAGAGAGATTGCCTACAGAATTTTTCTGTCCACACCCCTACAGGGGTTGATAGAATTTAGATAGAAAAACATAGAAATATGTGATCTTACAAAGAAATAAAAAGGACTTCCCATTATTAAATAATACGATTGAAAACAAAAATATACCATGCAGCACAAATAAGCCCTTATAACTAAAATACTGTCTCAAACCTTATCCCTGAAAAATAAGACAATAAATATAAATGTGAAGTAATTAAATACATACTCTCTCAATTTCATGACATTTTTTAAGTGCTTCTCCAAATTTATTCATTGTTTTATAAGCTTGGGCATATTCTGTCTGGAACCACATACATTGCATTTCATTCAGGTTTTCCACAGCTGATGTTCCTTCCTAGACAGGAAAAAAATAGAAAGGTCAGGCATGACCCTTTGTTACAATAATTTGCTTACACTAAAAAAGGAAACTTTGGAGATCATTATTTTTTATTCTGAAGTTTATTGTTCTTTATAATGAGCAGCTCTTAGCACAAGAAAAATATGCTGTTATGAAATGGAGCCATATACAGTACATCCATAGAACCAAATGCAAAAGATTCAGAATTCTATACGTTCCATTCCCATTAGCAGCTGGGAGCAGAGGTATTTCATCATAAAAACATCAGATATACATTGCTCAGGAAAGAAGTGGCTGCAACTAACTAAGAATGTTGCTTTATGAAAATGCAATGTTAACAGCTCTTAAAGAAAACTTTAATTCCATACTGGAATAGAAAATAGAAAGCCAAATAATGTCACCAGCAACCAAAATTCGGAAATGACTGCAGCATTTCTTTTAAGTGAAAAGAGTACATCTGGAGTTATTTAGCTTAGAAAAATATAAAGGAAGATCATAGACATATGATCCAAGAACCCCCACAATTGGTCTCTCCCAGATACTGGACTATATGGAAAAGTCACAAGAGATATTAATTTTTTTAAACAATGCATGGAACATATGATATGCACTATTGCAAGATGTACTGATATGTAACTAGTTGAATGTAATGCCTACCTTCCTCCAACTGCAAGGCAAGCCTATATCAAGGCCCCCATGGGGTGAGCTGGAGGACTACATCACTCGCACTGAGACTAAATTCCCAGCAGTGTTTACTTTTATGGGGGGTGACTTCAACACCCGATTGGGAGCTCATGTTCCTCCGTCGATTGAGGCACTATATTCCCAAGAAATTCACCAGGATATAAGTCAATAGATTTCGTCAAGATGCCCTAAAGACGAACTAACAAATTTTGCCGGCATTCAGCTGGCTCTTTTAGCATCTCAACACAACAAGGCTATCCTGAACGGGAGTACCCAGACAATCTACCAGGCAAATTTACCTTCAGCTCATCACGCGGTAGCAGCGTCATCGATTATGTCTTAGTCTCCCAGCCACTAAGAAAGGCAATACACGCCTTCTCTGTAGACTGCCTAACAGAGGGAGACCACTACCCCTGGTTATGATAATTGAACCTTCCATAAACATTCATCTGCCTAAAGCCCTCCTGGTACTAGATCCTTATGTGGCCTCGCACACAAGGCAGATCAAATGGTCAGTGGACATAGAAAGAAAGTTCAACTCCTTTCTAAGATCTCCAAAATGCCTCAATTTACACCATCAGGCCCTAGCGAACAGAGGCCCAGGGACAATTTCAACCTACAAGTCGCTGGTTCATAGTGTCCAAAGGGAGCTAGGAGCCAACCACAAGGTAAGAGGGTTCGACGGCAAATGCCTGACATTTAGGAAGCAGATAAACCCCTATACCGCAACTGTGCTGATAAACGCCTACCAGTGGACTACTATCCACTGCCTAAAGTGTGAATACAGAGTGCTCATTATCAAGAAAAAGAGGGCCAAGGTGACAGAGAATGGAACTACTACTTCTTTCCGTCTGGCAGAAAAACACCCAACAGTTCTGGCAAATTGTTGCTGGCTCCCTACCCGACCATCACGAATACCTTCCATGCTGTATTTCTAGTAGGGATTAGGAAAACTATTTTTCGCAAACTTTCCAGGCCACAACCACCTCAACTGAGCCTGGCTTTCGGTTGCCCCCCCGAAATCCGTGATTGGCAACTTGTTTCCCATGCTGAAATTGTCAAACTTATTTCCGGACTCAAATCAGTCAAAGCCCTTGGCCCTGACTCCATACCCCCCCCAAGCTCCTAAAATCCAACCCTGAATGGTGGGCTCCCCTCCTAGCAACTCTTTTTACCTATATTAACACCACCTTCTTGGAACTAAGCCATCATTTTTCCAGTTTTTAAGCGGGGGAACATGAGCAACCTGGCTGATTATCGACATATAAGTTTACTTTCAGCCATCGGAAAATTGTATGCCAAGTACATTCTATGCAGACTCCTGGCCTGGATCGAGGAGTTTAACATCATTGGCAGGGAACAGATTGGGTTCAAAGCGGGTTGCGCCACACTAGACCATTCTTTGTTTTAGCGCACCTGATCGACAAATATGCTTCTACACCAGACAGCAAATTATTTACTGTTTTTATTGACTTATAGGTGGTCCTTGACTCAGTCCCAAGAAAATTGCTGTGGTCTAAACTATCCAAAAGCTCAACAGACAAATGTCTTCTCTTCCTCATCAGATCCATGCACAACCAGACCTTCAGCCAAGTCAGATGTGGTCGGCAGGGAGAACTTTCTAAACTTATTCCAAACAAGAGTGGAGTAAGGCAGGGCTGTGTCCTGGCTCCTTTCTTGTTTATTTTTAAATGATCTGGCCCCCCTTAATTGGACACGTTGAGTCCCATGCCCCAAAGTTGTCAACCACTAAGATCCCTTTACGCTACTCCTTTATGCAGATGACACAGTCCTCCTATTGTTATAAAGGCTAGGACTGGACTCAAAAGATTTCTCTCTGCATTTGGGTCTTACAGTGTTTAGAACCATCTCTCCATTAACTACAACAAATCAAAAGCACTGGTGTTCTCTAAAGCCCGGAAACTATACAACTGGTCTATTAATGGTAATGCTATCAAGCAGGCTTTTCATACAAAGTATCTAGGTGTTCTATTCCAGAACACCGGTGTCTGGACCAGACAGCGAACCCAGGCCCTAAGCAAGGAGGACAGTTCATTCCCCCCACAATACGAGTTTATAAAGCCAAAACCTTAGCCCAATTCCTATACGGACTCCCCATATGGATAATGGGCTTCAATGATCGCATTGGAAAAAAGCAGGCTGCCTTCTTCAGGAAGCTCCTGGGTCTCCCCACCTGTGTGGGCTTAGCACCAATGTATCTGGAACTGGGCATTCTCTCAGTTGAGTGCATGGCCTGGATCAACACCTTTAAATGGTAGCTCTGGGTGCTCTTTTTGGCAGTCCTGGGTAGCTACCTTTTCCAGGCACTCACAGACCCCCACATCTCCTGTTGGGCGAGGGAGCTGTTGAAGAAACTTCACCTGCTAGGCCTTATGGGGGAACACAATGGGAAATTATGGCCTTGAGGAGGCCCAATCCAGGGTAGTTCAATGGTAGTTGACTTAGACTTGCAGTATCTAAGAGCTAGAGCTAACAAAAACTGTTCTCCATTGATCTACAACCAGCTTAACAGCTATGGTTTGAGGATGGCCTCATACCTCTATTCTCTTACCATCCCCAAGTATAGAAGGGCCTTTTCTCTAGCTCACTTTAATGTCCTGCCTTTGGCCTTATTGGAGGGGCATTTTAAGAAACTGCCAGTTTGTGAACGGCTATGCCCTTGCGACCGAGCTGAGGTCGCATCTGTTGAACATGTGCTCCTACACTGCCCCACGTACAACGAGGGCAGAACTAAACTATTCTCTTTGCTCAGCATAGACCATTTCGGGCTTAATGTTAATAACCTGGTCTTACTCTGTCTAGAGGATACCTCTTTGTTTATTACCTTCCAGGTTTCTAAATTCTTTCTGAGAGCATCAATAATCAGAGGAGAAAACTATAACCCTCCCCAGCCACAATCTTTGGTGGCCAGCTGTCCATGATTTTATCCCCCTCACACCTGCTATTGTTTTGTATCCTGGTCTGAGACCGTAATAAAATTATTATACAATAACAACAACAATTTGAATGACTTTAGAAGTGAATTAAAAATTCATGGAGATAAAATGCTACATATGGAGCATTTTAATTGCCCATCTCCCTCATAGAGGGGTTCATACATTTCTGAAAACTTATTGCTGGGCAATAAGAGCCAAAGGGTTTAATGGATTCCTATTTTGCATGGGTACCTCCATAGGTATTTGTTTGATTGCTATAGAAATAGAAGTTGAAACTAAATAGCTCTAATATAAAAATAAAAAGACAGATTAGAATAGTCCTTTTCATGTTTATATCAGGTTTTAGCATCCAAAAAATTTAAAAGGCAATAATGCACAGTACTGCCAACTGTAATGGTTGAAAATAAAAAAAATATGAACTGAACAAACCCTTGTAAATTTAGAACACATTTCTTCAGCTTCTTTTACCAAGCTGGCTTTTAACATGTACTTTGCACATTTGGAGTTGATAAATCTATCTGCGGTGTCCAGTGCCTGAGCCTCATCCATCCACCTTGCAGCTTCTTTTATGTTTCCAGCATGCTTAAATGACAGGAGAAAAACAAATTAGTTATATAACATTAACTGCAGTTTGGCACATTGTTTTTTCATATATTATAAAAATGCCAGGATAAAAAATATAATGACAATATTATGTTGCCCCATAAATTATTCTTTCAAAAATTAACCATGGAAGCATAAAATGTATTTACTAAGAAGCAAGTCCTATAGTTTAATGTGATTTACTCCCTAGTAAATATACATGAATTATAACCTATTTAATTTTAGAAATAGTTTCTTTATAATTTTGTAATTCTTCACAAATATTGCTTAAATTCTCTAAAATGTAAAGTTTAAAACAAAAAAAATATATAGTATACATCTGGTCAACAATTCCACAAAAGTAGCTGATTTCCAACACAACTGTATAACAATGAACATTTACCTTATAGATTTTAGCTTTCACAAGGAACAGTTCTATCAAGGTAGGTGTGCTTTCTATTGCAGCATTTATATAGTCTAGAGCTATGGATGGCTGCCCAATTTTGTCATAATGCTGTGCCAAGTAGTACTGGACCCAGAGTAAAGTAGTTGGAGGTTCTTCTTTACCATCATCTATTTGGACAAAATGTTACAATTTAAAAAAAACTTAGCTGTAAACTAATATTGCTTGTGATCACTAATAAAGTATAAGGTAATTATATAAATTTAACTAAACAAGTCATATTCCATTTTCTCTTTTAAGAATATTTCATGGAAAATGTGCTGTATATTTCTGTTGATTTTGTATTTCATGAAAAGTATATATCAAAACTTATTTTAATATAATTTGGGGAAACACTTCAGGGCAGGAACTATTACATTAAAATGAAAAAGGAGACCAGATAGAACCATCTGAGTGATTAGTTCATCTAATGCTAAAATAATATTGATAATCCAAACTTGCCTCAACCACCTTATACAAAGGTACCAGATAGAACATATCCTACATTCAAGCTAATCCTGACCCTGAATATATCTGCATTTTATGGGAATAAGTAATGGAAATGGGGAAATCGAAATTGCACATTATAACTGCAAAAACTGCTTGATGATCCAAATCAGCGTGAGTATTTCCTTCATGAAATAGTGATTACTGTCAATAAGAATACCAAAGTGCCATAGTACTTACCATTTGGGTTAAACAGCCTGCAACTTTTCAGAGAAGTTTCATAACCCACCACCAGTTCCTCTATGATTGTCACCTTATGTGTAAAAATATATATATACATTTTAGTTCAATGGATTGTAGAAGGAATGTATTCTTTATTCATTAGAAATCTAAAAACAATTATGATTCTTAATGTATCTGTGATAAGTGATGGGTTCATTTTTGGACCACCAGTGTATTTTTGGACCACCAGAACTTTTTACTCTTTCTTCATTATATACAGAAGATATTTACAGGGTGAGTAATGTTACTTCCTATGTTCCCTATCAGCAAATTTCCAGCCTCTACTACTCCTGCTTCCTTTTCTTTATGTTTCCTCCTCCCTTTTTAGGCTTGATAAGAGACAGAAAGGAAACAAAAGGGCTGGGATTGCTGGAATGTGCTCATCAATGCTTGATTCTCTTTCCAGCTCAACTGAATCACCATCTGCTTCTGCACTGCAGGAAGAACACTTTTCTGAGTTTTGTGCCCAGTGTTCCCCAACATTAGGGCTACTGTTCTGGCAGCCAATTTCCCTTACTGTCCTCTCCAGACCTTAATGACCTGAAATCTTGGGTGGAGTTCGTCCCTCTTAGTTTTCTTGCATCAAACAAGAACTGACATTTGTCCTGTTCATCTCACTCCATCCTCCATCTCTTCTGCAGTACCTCCTTTCACTCCAACAACAAACTTTTACTCTTCATTCCTCTCCTTCTCTCTCTTCAGTTTTGGGTTATTCTTCACCAGCAACTGAGAAGATAGCTGTTCTCCCAAGATCTAGTTCCCAATAACTATATCCCAGTCTACCAATGGGACTTCTCATTCAGAAACTAACCACAAAATCCTGGCTAGTAGCCAGGTCAATTCAACAGGCATCCTGGCATCTGCCTTTCAATACCACAACTGAGCTGAGGTTTTTTTCTCCTTTTCCTTCACTACCTTGTCTGGCTCACACCAACAAAACTGCAGCCATGCAGACCTCAAAATCCATATTCTACAATCTGTTTAAATCTTATCTCTCTGTCCATTTATTCATCTATTTATCTCAGGTCTGTCAAACATTGCAGGTAATTCTTGTTTAATGACTGAAAAAGGTTCCAACATTTCAGTTATTAAGCAAAATGGCTCCAAGTGAATATGTGACTGACAGATACAGAGATAGTGTGAAGATGATGAAGTTGCTGCAGTCTCATTCATATAGCAATAGCACTTAGACTTATGTACCACTTTACACTACTTTACAGCCCTCTCTAAGTGGTTTACAGAGTCAGCATATTGCCCCCCCCCAACAATGTTGGGTCCTCATTTTACCCACCTTGGAAGAATGGAAGGCTGAGTCAAACTTGAGCCTGGTGAGTTGTTTCTTGCAATATCCTGTGCCTGAATATTTCCCCTCCTTTTTCTGCCCTCTAGCAAGGCAGAGATTGCCTAAATAAACTATCTCTTTTGAACTTCCCCAAGTTAAGAAGCTCAGCTCTGGTCCTTAATTAGTTTATTAAAACCAGTAGGCAGCTGCTGAAACTGACTAGACCTTAATCATACCGAAAAGCATGAATCGGTCAGAAAATGAATTGCCATTTCTTATACCGGATTTGAAAAAAGTCACCATCTGACCCAGTTGCTAAATGAAGACTATGGTACAATTTACTGGAGGGTCACATTATATCATTCTTAGATAGCAGATTAGAATTAGCCTTGTTTTCATAGCCACAGTTCTCTTTTCTTGTCTAAACTTACATTTTTTATGCTTTTATGCTAATATTGATATATGCAACTTTGGGTATTGATCATTTTTTCTAGAAATACGTAACAGAAAACTATTTTGTACTCTATTAATTATCTTTTAAGGTATTTTAGTTCTATCAGAAAAGTTTTGACATGTATGCGGGAATGTTCATAGCTTTGGAGAAATACTCTCCTGCCTCTCAGTTTTGAAAAACATTTTTTTCACAGAGAATCAACTTTTTGTTCCATAAAAATATACAGGTCTCATTTTGTACTTCCTTATAAATACTAAGTTAGAGTTAAATTAGAACAGTTATCTCTCAGTGTTTTCATAATGCAAATACATAAAGTATGTTTCTTAATTAAAACTTGGAAACTGTAGACAACTACTTTAACATCCTCTGGTGAAGCTCAAATAACATAGACAGAGAAGAGATTTCTGCTTAGGAAGAATTATCTATCTATCTATATATATAAAACAGAGCATGGCAGGCAGGATAAGTTTGCTTGTTTGTATGTCCAGTATAGGCTCCTCCAGGGCTGCATCAATCTTCACCAAACTTGCCACACAGGTAGCTTGCCCTCTGGAAACAAGCCCTGGGAGGGGGGAGGGGTAAATTTTTTACCCTCCTCTGTGCCCCCTATAAATACTGCTGAACTGCCCCCCCTCCCAGCAGTTGGATCTCTGAAAACATTTACAAAGGGCAAAACTATAAACCGATATGCAGAAATACTCACATGAATTTTTTAATAACAAAAATACAGTGGGCATACTGTTGGGTTGAAAATTTTATTAGAAAACAGTCCAAATCATTAAAATACATGCACAAACCTTTTCTTTATCCTTGTATAGTGACCGTAATGTATTGAAAACTGGCGGGCAGCCTTTGCTGAAATTCATCCTCAGAAATTTGTCCAAACACTCCTTGAACTTGTCACCTAAAGAAAAATATGTGTGCATTCTGCTGCAAGCATGTTGTTTCAAACCAAACAAATGCTACTCTTCTCCATTGATAAACATGAATTATTATAGGTATTGAATTATAATTCTAACCATTCTATACCTGGCTAGCATAACTGGCCTGGTACTTTATAATATCTATGTCAGGCTAAATAGAACATTTCTGTCATTTTACAAAGATAATGATAAAAGCTATAATACCAAAATAATCCTCTCTGTCTCTTTTAAAGATAGATTGAAGTATCAAACGAAACTTACCCGATAAAAAGTTTAATGGCAGTCGTCTTGGAACTAGTCCCCTTGGGTATTTAGTCCAGGCTTCTTCATAGATTTTGAACCTCTCTAACATATTAACTAGGATAACAAAACCATGTTGTTATACTCACATCCAACCTAAGCTGCAATCAAACCTTACATTAACTGCTACATATTTTAAAATATAACAGAAGCTATAGAATCAAAACAGAATTAATTAGGCTAAATTTCAAAGTGACAATTTTAGAGTACTCTTCAGTATGACCAGGGCTTCGGCAAAATGATCATTATACTTTCTTAAACAGCAGTTTCTCTGGCCAAATTATAAGTAAAATTTTAAAAGCTGGATCCTTATCTATATAAAAATGGATGTGTGTGTTTGTATGTTCCAGCATAACTTTGAAATGCCTCAAGCAATTTCAACCAAATTTGGTACACAGATGACTTACTCTCTGTAAACAAATACTGTGGGGATAAGACACCCCTAACACCCCTCAGGGGGTGTTCTGACCCCTTGGGGTGCGTGTTCTGTGAAGATACA
>JANHFQ010001637.1:131375-146570 GCA_032468035.1 Aparallactus werneri
GTTGGCAGAAGCTGGGACAAGTAACGGGAGCTCACTCCGTTACGCAGCACTCGGGATTCGAACCACCAAACCGCCGAACTTTCTGAGCCATATGTCATGCTAAATTGGGGCAAAAATTAAATTTAAGTCATTTGTGTATTTTTTTAAATACCAAATAATGCTACATACTTGTTTCCAGGGGTATTTTTATTGTTTTGCATTTACGATATTGTTCAGAGTTCTTACACAGGTATTCATTAGCTTAGCAACCACAATTAGTACCAGAACCGTGGTTGTTCATGCAAAGCAATTCTTAAGTGAAACATCACGTGATCTCCCTTCCCCCAACAAGTGCAATTCCAGCATTCCTGGTGGTCGTTAAGCAATCTCACAGGCTGCTAAGAGGAGTCTCAGGCAAGATGTGCTGGGTGCTTTGGGTTGGCAGAGATCATGTTTGTATCTTTATCTGCTCAAGGGCTAAAAATCTTTCCTGCCAACCACAGCACGCTTCCTATGCTGAGCCTCCTTACCTTACGGCTGTCTCTTTGCTCTGGTGCTGAAAAGCCTCCCTTCTGAAATGCAAGCATGCTAAACCTCCACACATGAAAGTTGCTGAGGAGTGCTCAACAGGATTTTGCTAGAATGAGTTTGGAGAGGATCCCCATTTCCCAGCAGAGGAACAGTTGAGACGGTTACTACAGTTGAATTCAGCTGCCGCTGTTGGGAAGTACCAACTCCCCCCCCCCCCAAGGCATATATGCCTTTGGCCTGGATGGCAGGAAAGGGATGGCAGAGCTGGAGAAAGCCCAAGAGTGACAAAGAGTGATAATCCTTTCCCCTTCCTTTTCCTGCCTTTTTTCTCTTTGCCCTCCAGTTAGCCTTCCTCTTCCCCGCCCTCTTCCCTGCCTTTATTCGGCTATTGTTGCTTACTCCCAAACTCATCCCTTCTGCCTCTCACACACACATGCATGGACTCTTCGCCCACTTTCTGCCTTTTCTCTCCCCTACATGCGTGTACATTTTTACACCCATGCACCTTCCTGAAGTGAACCTTTGTCTCTGTTGTGCAGTGAGGATTTTCAGTGTGATGGTGGAGACGTAGCAATAAGGTAAAGAGTGCAAAGTGCATCAGAGGTCTGGATGGAGCCCTGGGAGGCCTAATGCAGGGTACATACTTTATTCATGGGCCAAAAATTTTATCCCTGCTGAAACTGAAACGGAAAGTGTTGACTTTCTGGGAAAGCCAGCAGGGAAGATTGTAAATGGTGATCAGATGATTTTTGGGAATTTGGTAACCGGCCAGTAAGTACAAACAGTGCCCATTTCACAATCCTGTGATTGCGTGGCAGAGGAGTCGCCAAAAAAATTGCAACAGTTGGAAGTGCTTTACAAGCCATGAAACATTTTCCCCAAAGCTATTGTAACTTTGAACAATCGTTGCATGGATTGCAGTGTCATACGTCGAGGATTACTCGAAGCAATTTTTTGAGGAGTCTGGGCCCATACCTATAATTTTGAAGAGCTATATGCAGTCCTGGGTCTCAGGCAAAGTTGTTTTGAAAAGAAAGTCTGTTTGTTTGTAGATCTCTTGCCTTTTTCTTTCTAAATATTTAACTCTTTCTTTCTTTTCAAATTTGTAATACTAAGGATTTGTCAACCTAAAATAAACAACTGCTGGTCTAATCTAAAATGACAATGTTTTGCTTTGCTTTGTTCTGTTACTTAGACTTATCAACCATTTTATTTTAGTAGCAATAAGGAGTGATAAAGTAAGTTCTGAAACTTCAAAGAATTCAGTTTTGAATTGTGGTAGCGGAAGAAACCCTTGCCTTTACTTCAAATTTGTAAAATATAATAATTGTTTCTTTTTTATTAAAAAGGTCTTGTTTAGTTAAAGCACGTATCTGTGTCAAAATTTTTAGTCTTAATGTAATATTTATCTTCCATCTATTTAACAGAACTGTTCGGGTGGCTATGCAAGTGCCTGTTGTAATGACATCTCTGGGACAGAAAATATCAACTGTTGCAGTGCAGTCAGTAAATGCAGGGTCACCATTGATTACCAGCACAAGCCCAACAACAGCAACAACCCCAAAGGTAGTTATCCAAACAATCCCTACAGTGATGCCATCATCTGTTGAAAATGGAGAGAAAATCACAATGCAGCCTACAAAAATAATCACCATCCCTGCTACACAACTTGCACAATGCCAGTTGCAAACAAAAACTGGTTTGCCAGGGACAGGGAGTATTAACATAGTTGGAACACCTCTGGCGGTGAGAGCACTTACTCCAGTATCTTTAGCCCACGGGACACCAGTGATGAGATTATCAATGCCCTCCCAACAGGCAAGTAGCCATACTCCACCCAGGGTAATTAGTGCCCTTATAAAAGGTCCAGAGGTCAAATCTGAAGCAGTGGCTTTAAAGCAGGAACGGGAGATCAAGACCCTGCAACTGATACAAGAAGAGAAACCAGCAGATGGAACCAAAACAGTCACTCATGTCGTCGTCGTTAGTACACCCTCCGCTATTGCCCTACCTGTACAAGTAAAAACAGAAGGAATAGTAACATGCGAAAAATGAAAGAAAGAAAAAGCAGCTGTGAACATTAATTACATAGACCATTGTGGAATTAAGCAAACTGACATACATAGGAAGCCAGGGAATTGGACACAAACAAGAAGTTGAAAGAACTGATTTTTTAAAAAAAATGTTAATAGTTATGCATATATTAGAAATTTACTGGAAGCAAAATAATGTCCCATGTTTCAGTGGGAATTGAACTAGATCTACACACTGACACAATTGCCTCTTGTATATCAGGGTTAAGCTGATGAAGAAAGAAAATTCCTGGGGCCGAAGGGAATAGCGGCTGAGCACTCAGGAGGCTCCCTGCATTACCAGTTACACTAAGACATGGAACACTAAACTGGTTCTGTGGGGGTCTTGGCTTATGTAGATGGAGGGGGCATCTAGAAGAGGCTCATTGTTACACACAACACATTTGATGCATTTGAATATGCATACCAGCAATTACTACTGTGTACTCACAGTGTTCAACTGGTGCTATGTGAAAAACTCTGCTACTAGGTATTCTTGAATGTGAATAAGGAAAGAATTAAAGAACTTCTTACAAGAAGTTGAAGAACTTAGAGAATTTTTTTGTCCCATACAGCTTAAGCAGATTTTAAAACAAAAGCCTTAGACTGATTTTCAGTTACGTTTGTTGAAATAAGCTAAAGGCTTCTTTGTGTAAAGCATTTTTTATTAAAACAATTTTTTTAAAAAAATCTTATACCTAGCACAGTATTGTTATAGAATTACATGTAACATATTTTGTATGGTAGTCAAGTCTGTTGGTTTCTTAATTGGGGTTAAAGCGGCCAGAGGTTGTTCAGCCTCTTGCTGCTTGGATCGCCCACTTCGCCTGGACATCTGTGCATACATTTCAATTTCAGCTTTTACTCTGTCACTTGAAAGGTCACGCTTGGCATGAACTCTTGTCAGGTAGATTAAAAGCCTGTATATTTTTTAGTTGAAGTTAGAGGAAAGTACCAGTGTTCAGAATGAACTATAATAGTTTGTATATTCAACATTTAAAGTATATTCTATTTTGTTGTACTCTTGTTTCAAAGTGTATTCAAGTAGGTTTTACTGAAATACAGATAATGAAATTTAAAATTGCTGTCTTTTTTTCCCAAGCTTTAATGTGCCTCTGGTGTTCATCCAGATCAACACTGCAACACAGTTTTTTACTTCAGTTCTCAAAATTTAGTTTCAGAAATAGCACAGAACTGGAAATACACCAAAGAATTAAGTTAATTATCTCAGTTCTTCTACTGAAAATAGGAGCAATATCTAGTTGATAACACAGTGGAAAGAACTTGTATGATAATTTAATTCAAAGCATTAACAGTGGTTATTGGGTGACTGGAATTGTCTTTACATTTGTGTTATATTGTCTTACAGTTTCAAAATTAAGAGTTGCAATAGCCAGCTTCATAGGAGATGAATGGGATTCCTTGAAAAGGAGGGGGAAGAGGCATATGCAAGAAATCAGGACTCCAGGTGTGCATTTAATATAATGCCAAGGAGTAAAGAATAAGCGATGATCTTAGAGAAGCAATTGTTGCAGCCCATCAATCTGGGAAGGGTGATAAGGCCATTTCCAAACAACTTAAAGTCCATTATTCTACAGTGAGGAAGATTATTCAGAAGTAGAAAACATTCAAGACTGTTCCCAATCTTCCCAGGAGTGGATTCCCAGCAAATTCATCCCAAGGTCAGGCCGTGCAATGCTCGGAGAAATCGCAAAAAAATCCAAGAGTTATATCTCAGACTCTACAAGCCTCAGTTAGCATGTTAAATGTTAAGTTCTTGACAGTACAATTAGAAAAAGACGGAACAAGTATGGTTTGTTTGGAAGGGTTGCCAGATGAAAGCCTCTTCTCCTAAAAAGCTTGGTAGCAAGACTTAGGTTTGCAAAATTGCATCTGAACAAATCACAAGATTTCTGGAACACTAACCTTTGACAGACGAGACCAAAATGGAAATATTTGGCCATAATGCACAATGCCACGTTCGGCAAAAACCAAACACAGCATATCAGCACAAACATATCAACCATTAAACATGGTGGAGGGGATATGATTTGTGCTTGTTTTGCAGCCACTGGACCTGGACACTTTGCAATCACTGAGTTGACCGTGAACTCCTCTGCCTACCAAGTATTCTAGAGTTAAATGTGAGGCCACATGTCTGACAGTTAAAGCTAGGCTGACACCAAGAGCCGTGGTGGCACAGTGGTTAGAATGCAGTACTGTAGGCTAACTCATTGCTCACTCCAGGAGTTCAATTCTGAGCGACTCAAGGTTGACTCAGCCTTGCATCATTCCGACGTCGGTAAAAGGAGGACCCAGATTGTTCGTACCAGTATACTGTCTATAAACGGCTGGGTGAGGGCTGTAAAAGCACTGTGAAGTGGTATATAAATCTAAGTGCTATTGCTATTGGGTTCTGCAACAGGACAATGATCCTGAGCACACCAGCAAATTTACAACAGCTGAAAAAAAAAAATCAAAGCATTGCAATGGTGGTCAAAATCCAGATCTCAACTTGATTGAAATGCTGTGGTAGGACCTCAAGATAGTTTGCATAAAGAAATGCTCAAACCTCAATGAACTGAAGCAATGGTGTAAAGAATGGGCCACAATACCTCCATAATGATGGGAGACTGATAAAGTCACGATTTCTCCATTTTGGCTTTCTTTTGTGAGCTTTTGTGGAAATTTGCTTCCCCAAACTTCTGTATTTTAAGGAGCAGGTCATCAACTGTTCTCTTTCCTCGAAGTATGTGGGGGAAATATCTCCAGATTTTACAGAATTAGAGATGGTTGAAATTGAGGTAATGCTTAATGGGGAAAGTGGGAAAGTTAACAAGCTAGAACTTGCAGCTTGATCCCAGACCATATTATATATGATGATGATGATGGAATTATTTGCAGTGTAAGTAAGAGTACTTCAATATTTATATTAAGTATTTTGAAGAATATTGGACAATTTTATCTCAGTTGTTGCATTTGCAGTTCTTTACATATGACAATTTTGTAAAAATAAGATGTCTTATTTTACCTCTAGTGGTCTCCATTTTATCTTTCTTTTATAGCATATGTCATATTGCAAGGCAATTTTCTGGGATTGTTATATATTATATATTCCTTAGAAGAACTTGCTGTTGGAATTGGGTCTTACAAAAATATTCCTTGAAGGGAAAATATGGCCTAATCCAAATAAGGATGACATCACTTAAATTGTGCTAGTGTTGCGGATAAGAGTTCCAAGTCTTTCATGATGTACTATAAATTAGTACCATCTAAGCACTCTTAATCACTGTAGATAGTCAACCAGAAAGGGTTGGTTCCATCTTTTCAGGCAGCAAGGGAATGATTACGTATTCTCTCTACCCCATGGAGGAAAGCCTTTGCTCCAGTCTTTATGCTCTGTCTTGTAGACAAAACACCCACGTTCTATGAGCTCCCATTTTGGTAGCTAAAGATCAATGTTATCCTGGCAACGTGAAAAAGCATTCCAGCACAGCAAACCAATAGGAAGGAAGCTATAAGCAACAGGCTTACTTGGCCTGGAAAAACAGCTTAGGCGATGGGTCGATCAGGACTCCAGAGTTGATAGAATATGGAAATAAGAAGTGGTACCAACTTTGAGCCCATCTGCAATATGGAAGGATTGAAAGCCAGTCAGAACTTTCTGTCTCTATCTTGATAGGCTAGACATTGTATGACATGATTTAGTGGTTCTCTGATAGCTTGAAAAAAATCATTGTTTTCCACCCCATGTTGTTGAGAAGGAATGCTCAGGAGCACTTAAACTTCCAGCCAGACAGCTACAGCCTGTTAAAGTGAGGCTACTGCCAAATCAGAAGGCAATATGACGAGGACAAAAAGTGGATGAAAGCTTCACCCAATCACCCTATTTGGTGCTTGGTCATAATTTAGCAGCCAGTGTCTTTACAGAGCCCTGAGATGCAGATTCCCTTTTCCTGGGGTGCTTTGCTGAAATAGTTAAAAGGGAAATGGGTGGGATTAAACCTAAAGAATTCTTATAGTAGTACAATTAACTTACTGGTGTATCTCTTACCTAGAGGAATCATGGATTGGGTAGATATGTCAAGCATCTTCATACATTTGTTAAGTCTTTTAAAATGGTTCTTGAGAAGGAAGTGATACAGGATGGGACAGGATACTAAAGAGACTTCATGGCATCTACACTGGGATTTGGGGCTCCTTATCCTTACCAAAACTTGACTGTGTGGATAAATCTCTGTAGAAACCAGAGAACAAATTCATAAACTAACTAGCAGCAAACCTGGGTCAGACATCTGTAGGGACAATCTGTTGTCTGCAGATACATGACCTGTGATTCACACATTTGAAGATGGTCCATCAATCACAACATCACAACAGCTTTTCAGGGAAGTAGCTGTTTGGAAAGGCAGTAGTGAAGTCTGCAGCAGTCCCAATGAAGGAAGAATGCAGATACAAAATATTTTAAAACATCCTGTGAGACTAGAAAGTAAAATATCAGCTTCTTTAGATAGGAAACATATAATGAGACTACCAAAGTACTCATTCTATAGCCGGGTAGAAGTAAGACAAATTCTTCTTGGCATAACACTACGGATAGTCCCTGAGTTACAACATTTGTTCAGTGAAAGTTACAACAGCCCTGAAAAAAAATGACGTATGATGATTTTTCAGGATCAATTTAGCATCCTCATGGTCACGTGATCAAAATTCTGATGCTTGGCAACTGACTCATATTTATGATGGTTGCAGTGGGGGACCCTCCTGGAGGGTATCATGTGATCACCTTTTGTGACCTGATAAAATCAATGGGGAAGCTGGATTCACTTAAGAACCCTGTTACTAACTTAACATCTGCAGTGATTCACTGCAAGCAAGAAAGGTCGTAAAATGCAGCAAAACTCAATGTCTCAATGTCTTAACAAATGTCTTGCTTAGCAACAGAAATTATGGGCTCAATTGTGATTGTAAGTCAAGGACTATCTATTACTTTCCATGTGGGTGAACGACTAGAAATTCTAATACACTTTGAAATATCTTCAAAAGCCATACGCAGGTTCGAGATTAACACTAAATTTATTCAAGTAGAAGGCACAATTCAAGACAACCTCAGAAAAAAATTAACTGAGGTTCATATTAAACTTTATATTGAACAAAATTTGGTCATATGGTCCAATACAGGAGGGACGAACCCTGGGCATTCCTCTGACCGACGCTTGACAAACAGGACAATGCTGTTACATGCAGTGCAATTGTTTCACTTTACAACACAAGATCTTAGATAAGGGAGGAAAATAACCTTGTTACAATTAGAGCAGCAGTACTTTTTTTTCCCCCAAAAGAAAAACAGCATAAGCAGTTAGCCAGGCATACAGTATTTTTGTGTTTTTTGTCATAGCATGGAGTTAATAAGAAAAAAAAAGTCAAGGCTATAGGAGTAGATTATTAATTCTCCATTCATAAATACTTCTCCCATCTCATCCCCAGAAGTCTTTAGAAGTCCATGGTAAAAGTCTGTGCCTGCACAAACACAGTACATGAAAACATTCCCTACCCCCCTTTATATTTCAGTTAATCTTAAAAACTTCTCTGGATTTTCATTAAAGGTGAAATCACATACTAAAGACAGATGGTCTGAAGGGTAATTGAAAGATGGTAGCCTATTGGGTCCAATTTGCTCCTCAGTTAGAAGGCTGAGGGCAGCATCTACTTTTAAAGTCTGTTGTGAATACCAGATGTAATCAAGTGTATGCCTGCATTCTCCAGATGGACGGATCTTCCATGTTGTGTATGGAGGCTCTGTTAGCCCATTTGTACTCAGCAGTTTATAAGCACTGTTTAGGTTCAGACTACATTCAGAGAATTGCTTATACACTTCTTCTGTAGGCTCAGCATTGAAATCACCACAGACTATAAGAGGGATCTCTGCATCCTGAGTGATCTGTTTTAGATTTTCAAGAAGATCACCACCTTGAGCAGATCGAAACCTCTCCCAGCCATTGCGAGCTTTTAAGTGGGTGACGGCAACACAGAACAATTTCCCAGTCTCGTTACATTTCAGGATCTGAACTATAGCCACTTGATTGGTCTTGAACTTCATTGCTGTCAACCTGATGTTGGTACTGTTAATTAGCGTAAACCTGTCCTTCAGGAAGAACAAGGCACAGCCATCTGGGCCATTGTTACGTTCCACATCTAAACATGGAGAACATGGTTTAGGAAGAAAAGCACATTGGTACCCTAGCCGACTGAGTAATGGCTGAAAAGTATCAAAATAATGATCCACTTCTTGTAGACAGAGGATATCTGGCTGGTAAGCAAGGATCTCTTCTAGAATGAGGCACTTCCTTTCTTCCCATCTCAAGGCTTCTATGGGGCATTGGATAAAGTTGTCCTTGCCTTCCCCAAGAGCTGGAATAAAGGAAATATATCAGATAAGAAAACTTACTCTACTAAATATTTTCCTTTCCATAAAATACGTAAACACAAATAGTCCAATTCACACTCTTAAGTGGAACTTTGTAGAAAACTGAAACTACTGGTATATGAGAACTACATGACAAAATTAATATTCCTTGCTCAAATCCATTCACAAGTGACATACTTTGACTAATAGTTTTGTTCAGGATCTAGTTAAATAGCATTTCTGCAATTCCAATGTAGCCTTGATTAGTAAATTCAAAATAGAGCCTAACGATAATTCTTCCCTATTTATGCACCCTTTTTATTTTAATATTTTAAACTATATTTATATATTTCTAAACTATGGGATTTAAATTTGTATGCTGACCCAGAGTTAAACTACGATATTGCAACGGTCATTTTGGGAATAAATGTTACTTGATTTACACCTCCAAACATAAATCATTAAAAAGGTTTGATGATACATTTCACACTATTCAAGGTGACAACTCCACTGGGTTCATATCAACAAAAAGTTTTAAAAAAAGGCAATTTAGTCCACACATAAGGAATAATCTAAGGTGAAAATACGTATGAATCAGAATATGTTTTGGAATCTACAAATAGATTGGGCGGGGGTGAAGTTAAGAGCTTGGCTAGCTTGGAATCCCTACAGAGGAAGGAGTGAAGGAGACTTGATCTCCTCCTTAAAATCCCTGGAGCCTTTATCTGGCTGTTTTCAAGAGAGTGAAGTCTGGTGAGATTCTTGTAAACAGGAAAGTAACAACTACTCTGATCAGCTCATGACTCTGGTTCCTAGTACCTCATATATATTATTGACTATTTTAAAGTCAGAGTGCCTGTCTACTTTTTACAATAATATTTTAAAGATACTTTCTTAACTTGGCAATACATTTCATATTTGGATAATCTTTATCTATTCTAGGTTTATTATTTTTGTGAGTTATCAGTGTTTTAAATCTGCTCTGAGTGATGATCCTACCGTTTTGTTGGTGATATAATAAAATTATTACTTTGTCTGATTTTTAAAAAATAAATATTGAAAAGTTGATATTCAAGATACATTTGTACTCAGAAAATAAGGAAAGGGGCTCTTAAGGTAGCAAACTTAATTATATCTCATCCATTGCTATGTGTTTTTGATTGGTCATACTGATTGAAAATTTTGACAATTGTAGGCTAACTAAACTATCTGTGACTCACTGGGCCATCCTGAGAGAAAGGCAGTGCAGAAGCCCCCCGCCCTCTCTTGACATGGGGCATAATTAGGCTGACAATATATATTTTTCATCTCCAATGACAAATAAGATGTCATTATCACATCAGAAAAATATCTACAGTGTATTACATGATCATGGGTTTGCTGCAGTAACCAGAACTTTGAAAATAAAATTGGTTTGAACTTCATATAAATTCCAGTTGCACAGGTATAATGGGTCCTTAATTTTTAAGTTAGTAGATTTGCGGTACCATGATTAAAAAATTGTTTCAGTACCCCAAATCTGCTAACTTAAAGAATGCATAAAAAGATCTGTCAACTGAATGAAACCATATACACAAAGTCTACTAGACTTTTCACTTTACAAGACTCAGACACAGTTTCTCAGTTAAGATTGTACCTTGTGCAAGTATATTCCATTGCATAACTCTAATGGGCTGATGATTTCTGACAAAGCTAGTCCTCAAGTCCACAAAATCCCTTTGAAGCCGGGTTGGACGGTTCTGAAGAACAATCTGGCATTCTTCAAGTAGATCTTTGGGATCTATAGGATCCAGAAATTCAGGATCCGTTTGTTCCAAGTAGTCCTGGTGCTTAGTAATGACACTGCTACTCAAAGACTTAGCCAGTGCACTATACAGCCTACTTGTACTGTTGCCCATGGAATACCCTGGAAAAGAAAGAGAGAAGAACTTCAGTACAGCAGTTCCAATTTCTAATTTGTTAACTTCTTTCAGATCAAAACAAATGCATTAATCACTGGTGTTCACATACAATGTGATAGCCTTACAATGTTGGTAGCCTCCAGCTAAACGGTAATTAACCACAGTCAAAATTTGAAGCCAATGTGAAGAAGTATGCTATATAAGCAAGCACAACTGACAGTATATTTTTCAATATGAAGTTAACGCAATATGCATTTCCCCACTTAAATTCTGCAAATCTAAGTTTCTCTTTTCATACTGTCCTCTTAAGATATTTCACTTAGTCATTTTTATGATCTCTATAAACAAAGTTTCAAGCCCTTAGTGTGTTATGGTACCTAACCAACTGCAGCTTTTTCCAGTTGCCTATTCAGCTCTTTCATTTATTAGACTGATATTTGAAGGTGACCAAATATTTGAAGGTGATATTCCAAATATTTGGTGACCAAATATTTGAAGGTGATATTCCAAATATTTTTTACCAAGTCTTATAGCACAGCTAGTTATCTAATAGTAGCCACTATTCTTATAGCACAGCTAGTCTTATAGCACAGCTAGTTATCTAATAGTAGCCACTATTATATTTGAGACAGTAATTAGTAGGACTGCTTCTTGATAACTCAGCCTACAAAATTTCTGACATGCCACATTGTGGAACACAGAACATTATTTCTTCCCAATCTCACAAGAAAGCCAAATCACTTTGCCACAAGAAAGCCAAATAAATCAAACATTTTGCTTTATTAATCAGCAAATACATGTTATAATCACAAATCAATCTAAAGCTCATTCACTTTTATTTCTTACTTTCATAAATTAAGGATCAAAAAGATGTTCCTATAATGTACTGTAAATATATTCTTGGGTTTACAAAGTTTTCCCCCCATGACATCAGTAATATTCTGCAAAAACAAACAAACAAACAAAAAATCCAACTCCCCTGCCCAAAAACCAAACCAAAACAAAAACCTAGGACAGTGGTGTTGAATCCATGGAATGTGTGCTGGAGGCGGCACGCAGAGCCATCGTTCCCGACATGCGTGAGGATTGAAAGTGGGCCCTCCCACACACCCATGCACAATAGCGGTCCCTTGTGTCAAAGCACAACTGATTGGCACGCATGCGTGATCAGCTGTGTTTTGGCTCTAGGGGTCGCAAATGCATGTGCGGGGCCTGGGGGAGCGCATCAAGCATCATGGGGAGTGTGTTGTGCATTGTGCACGCATGCGTGGGAGGGTTTCAGGAGTGCATGCATGCATGCATGGGGTTGCATGTGCACGCATGCACAGGGTGCAGGAGCATGTGGCTGCACGCACTCAATGCCAGAAAGGTTTGACACCACTGACCTAGGAGAACTGAGTTTCATAAATTTTAAGTTAGGCAGCAAGCTAAAAGAAACTACTCAAATTTAAAACTGAATAAATTGCAATATAAAATTGTGCACTGTTCTCTGGCTTTTCAATAGCTTTATTTTTTCCTGCAGATACTAAACACCTCATAATCCCAATGATCCTACTACTAGTAAGATAGTAATTTAAATTCTCTTTATAATATATAATCAAATGCCTTCCTACCCCTGCTAATCTGAACACCCTCATCTTAGGCACTGAAGGTGAATCAAAAAGCTATCCTGCACTTAAAAAGAAACTATTTGTATGATTTCCAGTGTCAAAAGATAAACTCCCCCCCATCATATGCTTATACTGTAGTAATAGCAAAGTCTATATTAATCTTTTCAAGGCTGCAAAATAAGGATTCCCACTACCTTTAAAATAGGGAATTAAGATTTTAACAGTTTATTAACTTCCTGTTTCTTCAGACTGCTCTTTGTAATTCTATTTTAGTTTAGTTTAGTGTCATTGTACCTCATACAACGAAATGAAATACCATCTTCAGTATACATTATAACTATAAAAATAAAACACAAACACACATTCTTTACATTCTATACAGTTTAACTGAAAACCTGATATTACACTATACAGTAAAAAGCACAACAGTAGTACAACAGTTTATAATTCACAAATTAGGAGAAGTTAAGAGTTCAGCCTTACAGACCTGTAGAGTAACCCAAGTTGCATTTTGTTGAAAAGTGGGCTTTCTAATAACGAAAAGGCAGTATTTTAGAAAGTTGCTAGTTATATTAAACAATAATTACCTGATAAATTAGTTGGATACATCAACACAAGTGATAAACAACTCTAATGGAGAATTGCATACTGAATTGCCAGCCTCCAAAGTCATGTGTGAGCTTTTCCTATGCCACTGGTACACAAGAGACACCTAGTGGTTTTTTATATAACTTTTTCCACTGAAACAGGTTGTTGGTTTTTTTTTTTTGTTTTTTTTACAAAATCCACTATCACTATTAGCTCAAATAAAAACTAAATTTATGCCTGCTTTTTATGATGCCTCATCATTTGTTGCTCTTTTATTGCAACCTGACTGAACTGCTTGGAACCAGCTGTTTCCCTGAACCTGAGAATAGGGTTAATGTTCACCCAAGCAGTGTTTTTTAGCCTTGGCAACTTTAAGATAGGTGGACTTCAACTCCCAGAATTCTCCAGTCAGCATTTGCACTAAAGTGATTATCGGTATTTTCCTCTATCTTGGTATTTCAGCCTCATCGATTAGATGAAGTAAAGTGCTCAGTGCTTTTTGAATGCTGTGTCACTCTTTTTCTTTTTCAATGGAAGATACAAATCGTATCACACATCACACCAAGGCATGGTTTTCATCATCATGGCTTACTAGATAAAACACAGCTGATTTACAAAAGTTCCTGTTTTAAAAATCACAAGGACTGGATTTAAGATGAAACTAAATCATAATAGCACAATGTGTGAACCTAATCATCACTGGCTGAACTTTGCATTAACTTTTCTTCACAAAAATCCCATCAGTTAGCTTGTTCTTTGTCTAATACCAGCAAAATATTCTTGATTTGTGTGATTTTCACGCAAATTCCTTAATGAGTCCAATTATACAATCAGTATCCATTGTGCTGTTTCACATTTGGTTCAGTAAATAAGCAATGATTCTTTTTTTTTTTTACCAGTGTACTCTCAATTCTCAGATATTCTTCATGACTTGGCTGAGATGACATATTAGAGAACATTGAAAGTGAGTCATTAACAACAACACACCCAGAAGAGGAATGTGTGCTTTGAAGCATGTCCTGAGGTAACTACATCCATTTCAAAAATATGAAATGTTTTTAATTGGACTAGGAACAAAGTGAATGCTTTAAAAACTGTTATTTCTTTCTGTCTTTCAAAGAGCTTAAAATCCTATTATGACAAGTTAATTAAAAACAATAATGATACCCCTGGAGCAATCCAGTTTTAGATTATAAATCTCACATTGAAGGATAGGTGACCTATAAAATTGATTGGTTTTGTTCTGAAAAAAATTGAAAAGTTCTAATAAATTTCCTAGATTTAAGACTCCTTCAAATCATGATTATAGCTGTATGCAGCTTTGATTTTCTTTAAAGACATTGCAATCAAAACCACTCTTCAAATTGTAACTTCATTCTAATTGTGAAATAAACATACGGTACATATTGTGTTGAATCAATTTGCTGGGTTCAATGGACTTGTGGTGATTTTATTTTAGCAGTGACGAATCACAATTCAACTCAAATTACCTTTTAAATCAAGTCACACATTTAAATCAAATTGATTCTGACTTAAATCACAAATTTGAACTGGATCTCAGTTTGTCACTTCTTTTCATCACAATTATGCTTTCCGAGTTAAACTTAATACACTTTTTTGGGATTAACATACATCTATAAATGTAAACTTTCTGCTCAGAGCCATTTTTAATAGAGCAGTAGAGAAATGCCAGTAGTAAGTGAACATGCAGCTCAAGTAGTATACATTGTACAATAACGCCTTATTTATTAAAATCTTTACTGTTTTCCCAGAGAAAGTTCAATCTATTGTAAGTTATTTCAAGAGCTACAATAGCTTTGTTGATCAAAATTCATACTGGTGCAAAAACTTTATGACGTTTTCTGGTCCTGAAAAAAATTTATCATTGTACTTTATTGCACAGAACCTCAAAGAATGGTTAAGTCATTTAACATGTATTTTTCATAAATATGAACAAGAACTCTCTCCTGCCCTATGCAATTGATCGTTGCATATCTATATATATAAAACAGAGCCCTCCTAAGTTAGTTAGTTTGTTTGTTCCTTTGTATGTCCGGTATAGGCTCCTCCAGGGCTGAACCAATCTGCCCCAAACTTGCCACAATGAT
>JANHFQ010001638.1:38521-48684 GCA_032468035.1 Aparallactus werneri
AAGCAAAGCATAGTAGCAAGCCTTACTGGGAATAGCTTACATCCTGTGATGATGCCTTTAACACTATGAAGCCACAACATCTGCCTATCCATGCACTGAGTCCCGCTTGGGAGGGAGATAAAAATGCATTCTGGTTTACTATGCAACCAATCATCATCATCATAATAATACCTAAAAGATTGACTCCATTTCTTGGAAATTAATTCAATGAAGAATAAGTTGTGCTTTCCGAACTCAGTTTAAGAGTGCTATTGAAGCCCAATAGCCCAAGTACCTGTAACAGAAATGTGCCTATCATCATAAAATAACGAGAACCAACTATCTTATAACCTACAAAAGACTTAGTACCTGATTGCTTTTGCGGTGATCTTTAGCTACCATCTTTAGCTATCAAGATTAATCAAACAGTGCTAGGATCTGCTCATCACTAAGACTGGCCAGCCCTATTGTTAGAACAGTGAAGTGGCTGCCACAGGACACTGTTGTTGGCCACCATGGAAAAATAGTGAATTGATGAACTAGGTTAGCTTATGATTGCAAGTTTACTCAGGGCAGGGGTTGGTGAAGGAGAGGGGCTAATGCACAAATAACTTGGTGGGTGTGGCATACGGTATCTTTTGACATGTATGAGGCAGTGGGTCCTATTGCTGCTATGTCTTATACCCTGCAAGTTAATCAAGAATAACTTCTGAGTAGTATGTTGGATTTCCATTCTTCATGAGGGTAAGTTGACATAAATCTGGAACAGTTCTCCAAATAGTCCGTGCACTTTTATCTCTCTATCCATCAGTGAACCTGCCCAGGCACAGAGCATGAGAGACTGCAGGCAATCTTTCTAATATGTTTGGTTTTATTGAAGATATTTGTGATTAATTACTGTACTATAACCCCACATTTTAAAAATTACCTAATAATAGAAGGACAAATGTTTGAAAGCAAAACGTTTCTACAACACTTCTAACTTCTGCACATGCTCTGATGCAAATAACCTCTATTCTTCTCATGGTACAAGAGAAAGTATTTTGTTTTAAAACTTTGTTACTCCCTAAATGTTCTATATTGATATTGGTCTGGGTAAAATTAGGCATCATTTTATGCAGGTAAAACTGAGAGTCCACTTTTGTCAGAGGTCTGAGGAACTGCTTTTAGAAAGATGGTCTCTTAATGTTTATTCTCTCAGCCACGCAGAGAGATGAACCTCCTTAAATCACTCTTGCTGGTTTTCTCCTCGTTTCTTGGAAAAGAACAATGGCAGTGGGAAATCAGACTCCATGGGAACAATAACAAACTTTATTAAACAATGTTTGGGAGGCCTAAACAAAGGCCTTATAAGAACCCCTGAATGCCAGTTATTAGACAGGATAGGAGTAGGGACCTGAAGTCATTTACATTAGTGTAAGGATTTATTGGGCTATAGAAATAAGTAGATAAAACCTGGTTTGGAGTTGTCATGGCAACTTTTTTTAGCTGCTTATGGAACAGCTTCCCATTGTTGCTGGGATTACTGGGAATGTTAGGCAGAGGACTCTTTTCTTTCTAAATCTAAATCTAAAGGACAAATGGCAGTGGTGGGATCCTACCGGTACACTGGTTATGCGCTTCATGGGCGCGTTTGGCGAACGCCAGTCAAACGTGCACTGTGCGCAATTGATGTACAAATCTTCGTGGGATTCTGCAAGCACTCTGACACAACAGCTGCATGGTGGATAGCCGTGGCTATTCGCCCTGCAACTGTTGTTTCAGAGTGTTTGCAGAACACCACAAAGATTTGTACGTCAATCGCACATGGTGCGCGTTTGACTGGCGTTCGCCAAGCATGCCCACGAAGTGCATAACCAGCATACCAGTAGGATCCCACCACTGACAAATGGCAACAAAGTAATTACGGTAATAGTCTGTTTTGCTTTCCTTATACAACCTCTGGTTTTCAGTTCTAATATGTACTGTGCTTGTATCTAATGCAAATGGAAGCATGAATGAGTTTCTTTAAGCTCCAGGCTCTGCCAATGGGCTTATAAACCTGGGATGTTGCTAGTAGTTTAATATGGGCTGTTTAACTTTGTTGTGTTCCTCTACAACAGGGGTGCCTTTGCAGAACTTGAAGGGGGTACTTTGTGTCAACATTCCGAGTAATGCACCCATTGAAAGCAGAACTCCGAGAAAGGTAGATTTCTCTAAGAACAGGTTTATTGGATACATCATATTGGCACAGCCAGTGAAAACCAACTCTAAAAGTTCCCGTGGTTTTCACCTAATTAAAATAGCAAAAGTGCTCCCTCCTGGGAGCACCGGTCACATTGTCCTATGAATATACCATAGCTGGCAGTCTGCTTGGTCACTCCTCTTCTTCAACAGCCACCTGTTACAATGACCTTGGTTCCCATAGGAAATTTTTTTGTTTTGTCAGTTAGCCAGCCTATCTACTTCCCCCCTCCCTTCCCCCTCTCAGGCTTCGTGGCAACACAAGATGGCTTCAGCCAGGTTCACTTTAAGAGTTCACAAATGTGTTGGCATATATCACTTCTTTTCCTATTGTTTCACAATAATATTAGTATTTATTTATTATTTATTATTTGGACTTATATGCTGCCCCTCTCCTGAGGGACTCGGGGCGGCATACAACAAAGTTTAAAAAACAGACAATACAAAAATTAAGAAAGTATTAAACTTGAAGCCCAAATAAATAATTTAATTATTTATTTGGTTATTTATTAAATTAAGTATTAATTATTAACCTCTTTGGAGTTGTGCAGTGGTCTAGAGGTGAAGATGCTTGCCTCCTACTTGGAACAGAGAGTTCACTCATAGATAGTGACAGATGTTTCTCTATCAAGGTGCAGAAAGAAAATATATGCTGCGAATGCTATGTAGGCGTCAGGAAGGCCTCCAGCCAGTAGATGTTCAGCACTATTCAGTCGCCGCTAACTCCACCTCAATAAAAGGAATTACCGAGTCGTAAAAAGAAAAAATATAAACTTCTTTAAGGTTCATCTGTATTTGTTTCTCTGCTGATCAAAGGCAATAAAAATGACTGGGTGATCTTGTGATTCACAAATGTAAATAAATATATAAATAATGTTCTGTATCATATATGTATCATATAAAGTAATAAAAGAACTGTAAAATGTAGCAATCAAGCAAGTTTCTGTAAAATAAGTTCTTCATATACTTATTTCTCTTCTTCTTTGTCTTCCAGAAATATATAGCATTTATCCTATCAGTTATTTTGTGGTTTTAAAAGAGATTTATTTAATTAGCATGTGGCATACAATGTCAGGGAAATCTACACATGCTAGACATAATGCAGTTTGGACAACTAGGTTGCTAGTTCATTCTGTTAGGCACACCTATCTTTGGGGAAATGCAGAGGGAGGTCGAACTAGTTCTACACCAATTAGCTAGTAGTGCTCAAGTTGCTGGCTATTCCAGGCTCCTCTGCCTTTCTCACCATGCGTCACCTTCCTTGGTAGGGTTCAATTTTTTACTACTGGTTCTGTGGGCATGGCTTGGTGGGTGTGGCTATGTAGTTGGCCAATCAGAAGTGGTATTTGCCAGGGTTGGCCAATCAGAGGTGGTATTTGCCAGTTCTCCAAACCAATCAAAATTATCGCTACAGTTCTCAGGAACCTGTCAGAACTGGCTGAATACCACCTCTGCTCACCTTGTGTTGTATTGCCCCTTGTCTAGCCAGGTCCAGAGCCGGCTTCTGCTCTCCACATACATGAACACAGCTAGTTTTTCTCACTGAAGTGGTACCCATTTACCTACTCACACTATTGCATGCTTTTGAACTGCTGGGTGGGCCGGAGCTAGGAGCTAGCAATGGGAGCTCAGTCCATTTCAAGGAGCTGGGCTCAAATTGACAGAGTGAGAACCATTTCTAGCCAGCAGTTCCAAGGTCATTAAGTCACTACACCACTTCCTCCCTCTTTAAAAGAGACAAATCCCATTAATCAAAAGCATTATCTTTAAACCAGTAACTGGTGCAAAAGTAATCTCAAATTATTTAACAAGAGTAGCTTTTCAGTTGTGGAACAGTCCATGTAAAATAAGACAAGTCTTATTTAATTCATCCCCAAATAGACTCATACATTAAGTAATTTTACAAGGTATTTCTAAAACCTCAAAGAGGTTTTTCACGTTTGCCCTAAAGCGGAGGTAACTGATGAGAAATGCATTTTAAAGTTTATGCGTATGATTGTTAAAGTAAAACATTAAATTGACTTTACTGTGTCTCCAGTGTGGTATTTTCCATAATATGTTACTGATAGATGTTGAATTTGCTTTGTCACCAGGGGAGAATTTATCCTTTGTCTGTGAAGAACAAGAGAGAGGCTTTGCATCCTTTTGTAGAAACTCCTAGTCAACAGCTTCAGTTTGGAATAAATTGCCTTTCCTTTTGCTACTCTTAGTAAATCTGTTGCAGCTCTTTGCAAGAGAGCCTTTGTTAGAATAAAAGCTTCAAAGATTTCAAGGCAAGAAAGAATACAAAATGTTTTCTGGTTTGGCTGAGACTGATTAATTAAATTAATTAAAACATTTAATTAAAACAAATTAAACTGTCTTTACTCTGTCTCTGGTGTAGTGCTTTCTATAAAATGTTAAGATGTTGCACTTGCTTTGCCACCAGAGGAGAACTTACGGTATCTATTATTTATTTTATATTAACTTATTATAATTACCAGTATATATTTAATTACTATAACAATTGTGTATTATTTATTAAATAATAATTAAAGAATAAAACACTTTAATGTGGTTTTGTAATGTTGTAAACCATCTCAAGTGACCTGTGTGTGAGATAGACAGCCACATTGTTTGTAAAATTATAGTAATAATTAAGCTTTAATAGGCTATCTGACCTTCAAGCGGTTTGCTGTTTATTTATCACATTTATATGCTGCTCATCTCGTGATGCGAGGCAATTGTTTTCTGTCTCTCCTACCACATTTTAGCTCACCTTCCTTGCTTCTTATTCCCCTCTGAATATGATTTTTCAGTTCTCAAAACCCAAGATTAAACAAGATTCTAAGGAGTTCTAGACACAACAATGCCCAATCTGCCATTGATTTCCACAAGCAGACAAGAAGATGCACCCTAAAAATATCCAAGTAGTTCCAATTTGACCTTCTTACCAGCCTCTTACAACTTCGTGACATCCTTGAAAAGTTTCATCATGCATGGTATTCCCTTGTTTTCTTGTTTTCTTGGTGTTTTGTTGGAATCCAAAAGCTGCAATCATCAATATAAAGGGTTTACCTTTAAACGAATGTGATTACTTTTTATTACCATGTAGGTAATCTTTGTTTAGAAAACACGTTTGGGACCCATAACTCAGTCATTAGGTGAAGCAGTCACTAAGTGAAACTGATACTGTGTTTATGATCTTGCTTCAGCTCTCTTTCGCTTTACAAACCTGGAAAAATCATAAATGCAAATATTGGTTGCAAAGTTATTTTTTCATCACCATCATAATTGCAAATTTATTTATTTATTTATTTATTTATTTATTTATTGTTTAAATTTATACCCCGCCCCTCTCCTGGGACTCAGGGCGGCAGTCATATAAATAGTCACTAAATAAGGTAGTTGCTAAACGAGACCTATCTGTAATAAAACTTACATTATTGTTTAGAAGGTACATGCTCACTAAATGATTCTATTAACTACAGGGTAATATCAAGAAATGTTTTTGCCTGAACCGAAGACAAGCTATTCCCATATTATATACAAAGCCAACTAGACCAATGGCTGAATCTAACAATATTGGGGAAAGGTGGCATTCATGATTACATTAAAAAAGTAATCTAAGTCATAGAAGGCAGGGCTGTATGATGCATAGTTTGTCCTCCTAAAGAGCAAAGTTATTGAATTAAGGAAAAATGGTAGGATTGCCTCTGCTACTTTATCCAGACCCTGTCTATGGTAAATACATATATTCCTACAGTCCAGAGACAGCAGGATTTAGATAAGCACTTTTAGATCAAAATCAGTTATTTATCTGCAGACCTAAGTTCCAATATACCAGATTGTTCTTTTCCAAGAAATAAGGCACTGTGTACTCCCAACCCAAGTGCGGAAACTGCTGTCTGGACAAGTCCCTACTTTTACTTCCTTTACAAAGGACATTGAGTTATTTACAAAATGGAAAAGTCTACAGAATTCCCCTCTTAAATATAGCATTAACCGGAAGCAAACTTTATACGGGAAAGCATGACTTCTACCTTATTATGTTGGCTTGTACACTTCCAGTATTTCCTTTCTATTGGATTGAAGTTGACACATGTTCTAATATTTTTAATCCCATTCTTTCAGATGTAGATTTACTGTAAATCAGCATTGCTAAAAGGAAACTAGGAGGGAAGCCCTCATTTCCTTTAATACATTCCTACGTCTTTTATTTGGAGAACAAAATTGGTCTGGTATGTGATTCAGTGCATCATCTCCAAGTGCCATCTTCAAGATAAAAACAATGTAACCTGACATTACTATATTATTATACACTGGATCAAATTAAGTTGGCATCTTTGAAAAAAAAATCAAAAGGTAAAAAAATCCTATTTGTTTGTTTCGTAGTTCAGAACATGAAACGAAAAAGCATAGCAGACACTTGAACCTTGGTTCAAACTCCCTGCCGAGGCGATCAAATTCACTGGGAGCTTTGGGGTCATTATTCTCTCTTAGATAACTAATTTATAAAATGTTTCTGTGGTGAATCCTAAGATTAATAATCACATTCCTAAGGAACGCCTGTCTTTTCCTGCTATCTTTCTAAAAAATGCTGAAAATATTCCTTTCCAGCAATTTTGATATCTATACTGAACGTCCCATTCCAATCAATCAATGAATCAATGAATCAGTCAATATTTGTAGCTTGGACTTGGGCACGGTGCTTTTTTGCAGAAATTTTATTATCAGGCTACGTAACACTATTAGCGCGAGGGAGAGTGAAGTTTTTTGGTTTCTATAAAAAGAGCATTATTTAGAGGAGGCATGCCAATTCACTAATAGGGAGGTTAAGGTGATGCACACGCAGCATGTGTTTGCTGCACACTGCGTGCACATCACCTTAGGCCAAAAAACCATTTTTGGCCCCATTTTGCGCGCAGTGTGCGTTTAGCTGCCGCTTTGCCAAACCGATAGCCTATCATAACAAACAGTTCAGCTGAACTGGGCTGAACCAGTAGAAACACAGCCCTGGGTGGGATGCTGCCATGGCTGCAGCTATAGGAACATGTCATAAGTCTCCCTTGTTCATCATTATTGTAACCGAATGCTTGCTGAACAAGTAGATGTTAAGCGAGGACTACCTTTATGTCTTTTCTTCTCAATATATCTTGGTTCATGTGTTTCTGGGAAGTTTGGGAGGTGAGGGTAAGAATAGGGAATAGGAAAAAAGCAAAGAAGGCCACAGAAACCCAGCAGCAGCCAGATTTCACATTAGAACTGATGAGCCAGACAAAAACGTTTGAACAGGAATAATCTTTAAAATTCACCAACCCTTGCTGACAGAAAATATGAACTGCAGAAGGGAGAAGCTGGTATGACTAACATAACAGGTGAGATTTTTAGAATGATAATCTGGAGGAAGTGGAGGTTTGGAGCCCTGCCTTCTCAGACAAAGGATGCATACTTTAATCATGATATTTAATTGGGATACTAACTTAACTATGCCTGTTTCTATTATAGCAAGCTCCTAATACAAATATTCAAGGAACACGTAGAAGACCAGGCTACCATCTGAACATAGAAGGACCTTCCTTAGGAAGTAAACATTCGGCTATCTTTGCAGGCTGGATCTGCAATAACTTCTTTAAAATGTGTTATTTTTTGCAATTTGTCCCTCTTCAACAACTAAAGTAAATGGAGATGACCTTTAAACAATAGTTTGTTTCTGCTCTGCTGGGTCTGAACAAAAAGCTTTCTATTTCATATGCATGTCTATGCAGCTGGAGATATTTCTATGGTGAAAGGTCAAGGCTTTTCATGACCTTTGCAACAGATGACCTAATTGAAAAATCACTATGGCCTTTTCTAATTTTTTATTGTTGTTGCAATTTTAGAAAGAATAGTTCAGTTCTCAAAATGTTCTAATTCCTCAAGGTTTGTGGAAATTACTGAAATGTATCTAGCTGTTCTCATTTATTTGACCGTCAAAAATTGAGTCAAATTATAGTTACCATGAATCAACTCTAAGCCTTGAAGCTTGTTACTTACAGTCAAAGTAATTTAATAATTAAAGTGAAAGAAACAAGGTCATTTCATTCTCTTCCTTGCACACACAAAAATGAAGCATTGAGTGTTCTTTCCTTTAAGCATTTTTCAATGCACTGAAAGCAGAAGTTATTCTTACTCATGAAGCAATTTAGCTTTTATGGAGGCACTCATAAATTCACAGGAACTGTGTTTCTGGAGTATCAGTGGCCTCACAAATAGAATTTTTCAGACTTTTATGGAAACTATACTATATGTGACAAACGTGTCAAATACTCTGAGGAATTATCTATTAGACTGAACTGACTACTGAGGACAGATATATAGCTTCACATTCTCAGTGCATCTGAAAATTACCACATTGAGAAAGATAAATAGTCAGACTTACATTCCTGACATCACAGCTTTCTAACCTTAGAAATATTAACCATATTATGAACAGTCTTTTACTTAACTTTAATTCCCATTTTCCAAGAATCGCTTTATAATTTCTTCTTAAATGAAAGTTTCTTTAGTATGAGTTTAGAGAAGATTTCCACTGACAAAGACAATAGAGAAACTGTCTTATAGGAGGAAATAGATGTTACCAGGGGATAATTAAATCTGTTAACTGTGTACCTGTTAATAAACATTAGCTCGAACTGAATTTAAATTTCATTTTAAAATACTCAGATAACAGTACAATCTTAACAAGTAAGTAACATGTGTCAAGAGTAGATGTTGCCTAAGATTCATTTTTTTTAAATATAGGATTAGTTAAGTACAGATCATCCTCAATTTACAACTATTCATTTAGTGACCATTCAAAGTTTCAGTCGCATTGAAAACAAGTGACTTACAACCAGTCTGGGCATTAATGGCCATCGCAACATCCCCATGGTTATGTGATCAAAAGCAATCAGCATGTATTTACAATAAGTGTAGCATTCTGGGGCCATGCTACCACCATTGGCAAGGTTCCCATCCAACTTCTGATAAGCAAAGTTAATGGAGGAAGCCAAATTTGCTTAAACATCATGTGATTCACTTGCAGTGATTTGTTAAACAACTATGGGAAAAAAAGTTGCAAAATCGGGTGCAACTCATTTAACAACTATCTTGGAATAGAAATTCTGCTCCCTATTGTGGTCATAAGTCAAGAACTATTATATTAGCCACACAGTGCAGGTGATAAATTATTCTGTGTATGTGTCTGAATATTCCATTTGAGTACAGTCATAATTATTTTTCTCCCCAGACTTCATGTTATTCTTAGTCATTTCAAATTAAGAAATTACTTCTATTATGAAAATTTAAAATAAATTCATCTGAAAAAGAGTTTCTGTTTTAACATCGTAAAAGAAAAATGTGATTTTCAGATTATTGCCAACAGTTCTGACATAATTTAGAGTCAACCAAGGGAAATCTTTTTTATGTTAGTAAACATTACCTCCTCCCAAACCTAACTATTTCATTGCAAAGGCTCAGGGTTCTTGTTATAAGCAAATCTTATTCTGCACAAAATAGTGAATATAATTTTCATGTCTATAATTATCAGTCAATATCACACATGTCACTCATCTGCTAGGCTTTCACTGATCAGGCTGTATCGATTTAATTCAATTTGATTTTATGATGGTCTGCATTTTTGAAGTCAGCATTAATATTAACAATTTGGTTAAAGTAGTCAGCCATCCTATTTCTATGGGTCAAAGGAAGTTCAGAGGTTACAAATTCAGACCCTTTGGAACACCTTGCCGCCGGAGCTGCGGACGGCCCCCGATCTACGATCCTTCCTCCGGGCCCTGAAGATGTGGCTTTTTAATCAAGTACACTGAAGAAGCGCATCTGGCCTTTTTAAATGTTTTAAATGTTTTAAATTTTAAATTGTTTTCTCCCACTTTTAAATTTGGATTTATTTGGACAGTGTTTAATATATTTTTAGCTTTTGTATTGTCTGTTTTTTATGC
>JANHFQ010001638.1:87938-103392 GCA_032468035.1 Aparallactus werneri
GGAGGGAGTGAATGAGTTAGTTAGTTAGTTAGTTATGGTAGTTAGTTAGTTAGTTTTAGGCATTTTCTTCCTTGAATACTCTTCATACTAAGTCAGGGTTTTAAATAATAAAGTATATCTCAAATTGAGTTCAACTCCAGGTAACTTTATAGATACATCCATGTAGTTTCCTGGCAACAGTGCAGGAGTGATTTGCCAAGGTCCTCTTATGAAATGCTTTTTAAACTTTCCTCTTAAGTACAAAGCTCTCAGATTTCCTAATAGTCTCCCTTCCAATTCCACCTGCTTAGCTTTCAATAATATATGTGTGTGTGTGTGCATGTGCATGTGCATGTGCATGTGCATGTGCATGTGCATGTATGTATGTATGTATGTATGTATACCAGTGTTTCCCTGAAAATAAGACTGGGTCTTATTTTCTTTTGGGCCCAAAATAAGTACTAGGGCTTATTTTGGGGGGGTGTCTTATTTTTTCCCATGTATAGGAGGCCCACTTCTTCTGCTTGCTCGTGGCACAGCAGAAGGCCGTGCAGCATGCCAGTACCACCGCCATGAGTCAGGGGGGTGGAGTTGCCACACACATGCCCCACATTGGCTTACCTCAGGGACCCCGCAGCCAGGCCATCCATGCCCTGACATCTGCCTCACCTCACAGAAGTGGCACCAACACACCACTTGGCCTCCAGCTGAGAGCAAGGAAAAGAAGTGGGCCAGTGGCCATGTGGGCTCCTGCTGCACATATCTGCTGGTGCTGCCGTCACGAAGCATGGATGCCTGGCTGTTGGGGTCCTGAGGTAAGCCGGTGTGGGGCACATGGGGCATCTCCCCCACTCCCCCACTTCGCCTCATGGCCATGGCACCGTGAGCAACCAGATGGAATGGGCAGGCGTCTCTTAAGTAGGGCTTGTTTTGGAAGTAGGACTTATATTAGGCGCATGCATAAAATATGCTAGGTCTTATTTTTGGGATATGTCTTATTTTTGGGGAAATGGGTTGGTTGGATAGATGGATATAGTAGATGGATAGGGATAGATTAGATGTAGATGTAGATACCCTAACCTTTGCAAGTTTGCAAAATAAGGGAAAGCCGAATAAGATCATGAGCATAATCATAAATTCACTTAGCAACCACTTTGCTTAATGACCAAGCTGTTGGTCCCAATTGTGCTCATTATGCAAGGACTACCTGAATTACAATCTAAAGTGAATAAATATATATTTATTTATTCATTTATAAATAACGGAAGACAGCAAACATACCTTATTTTCCTCCTCCTATTTTGCATGAAGCATAAAATTCTGTTGAGCTGTATCTGAGTGAATTAACAAAATGCCCACTTTCTTCAACCTTGAAAATGTGCCCACACAAAAATGAACTTGTCTATTTAAAAACAGATAGAATTGCAGCAAGGCACAATGAATGTATTTTGAAATTAATCATATGCCAGGTTTACTTAGAAGCAATTAGCTATCTTCACTGGGAAGATAGGAGCAAAGAAGCACTTCAACATCTGGCATGACTAGGCAGAATCAATGAAAGAGGATGAAAAATTAGGTGGCCAGATTTGATTCTATAACCCATATCAAATACTGTTTTTTCCTTGCATATAATTCTATGTAATCCATGGCACACAACCAACCCTTAAATGCCAGTCTACCATACAGATTACTTTACAGATTACTACTGTTATATGTTTATATAAATCATATCTGAACTTCAGAATCCCAGTGAATAATGGGCAGGTAGGCTGCCTCAGTATAAGCAGGCTGTATTCCTGTGCTTCATTTCATTTAGCATGCAACCTAATCTCCACTACTTTATTACGTAAACAAGAGTAAATAACAAGTTGCTGCTAACAACAAACTAAATATAACATATCTATAATCCAACTCACAGCTCAACAGCCATCACATAAACTAGGGCTGAGAAGGTATTATACATTTCTCATAACAAATGTTAAAGTTATAAGCATTTTTCAGAATAAAAAATAATCAAATTCCTAGATGCCAATATCTAGCTTGTAGAAGTGTAGTGTGTAGGAAAGCAAAAGAAAAGAGTTCACATAGATTATAATTTCTGAATATAATCTTTTTTGATGCAAATTTGAATCGTTTCTCCCATTTGGGGATGTTTAGAGAGTTTCCTGCAAATTTCATAGGATTTCTCCCAGAAGCCAAAGGAAAAGGCAGTACCTGACATTCTAAATGGGGGTGTCTGATTTTTCTATAAAAAGTCCACAGCTATATGCTTCAAACCAAAATTACAAGTAATAAAATATTAATGGAAATGTTTTTGTTTAGGTAACCTGGTGAGAGTAAGCTACCAAGGATATTTCTAGATGTTGCCCTATGTCTCTAAATATTTACATACTACTGTGTAGGAAAATGCTACCTCACCTACTATATGACAGCAAACAAGTGACATAGGTGAGAACGTGACCTTGAGATTTCTAATGCAGTCCTAAGCTTTTCTCTACATGAGGTCATGATGGGAATTATGCTGGTCACATTGTACCAATGACCCCCTCTGCTGGTTACAGTACACAGCCACTTTAATCAAAGCTCTTTAATAACCCCATAAGTAATGACTAAGGAGAAAGAAAGATAGCACAGATAGGAAAGAGAAGGCTAAATGAATTCCCAGTTTAAGTTCTGGACCAAATACTTTTCATAACATTCTTACATATATTAACAGACAGAGATGTTTATACCGTATGTTTTTCAGTAAAATACATTGCCATTTTTAACACAACTAAGCATTGTCATGAGGCATGAAACACACATTCCTAATTAAAACCCAAAAATCCATAAACAAGTAAATAGATTATAAATATCACTGCTACTGCATTTGGATGATTTCACTCCATTTTCCTCGGTTTGTCTCTTTAACTGGAAATGTTGCATTGCTCTAAAGCAAACCTAAAAAACTATCCGTGCTGTCATAAAATGAATAAACCTGAAGTTATTGAAAAGAGCAGACTAATACAATCTGGAAATGATACTCTTCGGCTTGTACATTTTTTTGAGCTAGATGTTTTGCTAATTTTAAACCCCTGTAATATGATACACTCCAGGCAATGTTCTTTTTCAAAGAAAAAAACAGGCAGACAAAAAGAACATGAGCACTCACTTCTGCTTTTGATTAACTATCTTAATGATTTAGTAAAATGACAGAGAGCATAATATAACATTAAGACTTATCTGAACCAGGTGTTTAAAGATTCTTTTCATGCCTTGGGATATTATTTATTTATTTTGACCACTGCGCTAGGATTTAGTGTTTTTAACCACAAATCACACCATAGAAAATCTTAAATGTTTTTTAATAGTGCATGCTCTCACATACACAATCACACCACATGTAGCTAAGGGGATTTTTACTACTCTAGTGTTTGCTTACTTGTTTACTTGAGTCTCTTGTTCAAACCACTGACTGAGCAAGCAACAGGGAAAATTGAAAATACAAACAAAATATGGAACCTGTACCAAATCTACTGCAAGTACTTGCTCAAACAATTGTATGATTTTGCAGAAAGCACATGCATACCTGATTTAAATGCAGAACTGTCAGATGTAGCCAGACAGCATCACAGGAAAATACCCGTACTCTTAGCCTATTACATGAAAACTTGATACATGTGCCTGAGTTTTTCTGATATTCAGGCACCTATTCAGGTGACAAAAAGCACCAAAGTTGGGCCGAGGACAGTTACAGTACTCTGCAATGTTAGTTTGCAAAATAAAGTGGACTCTAAACTTCGCTTTGATAGGAGCCATTGCATCAATGTGTTTGCTGTAGAGGTTAATAAAGTCCAAAGCCATCTCTCATTAGAAAACTAAGCTATGTATTTCAATGGATGTTATGTTCAAACTTTCAAAACAGAGCAATATCTGATTGCTGGAAGGGAAGAGACAACAATTCCAATTTACAAATGATCCAGTTCTCCTTATTCAAGGAACTACCTCTGATTTCTATAAATGGGCTCAATTGACATTGAGAGAAAGGCTCAAAATCAAATTCCATGATCAAACACTTCTGGAGAACTCATAAACACTCCTCCAGTGGATTTTTGGATTTCAAAAAGAGGAGGAGGAGGAGGAGGAGGCAAGAACATAAAAAACCTCCCTAAAAGCTAAGTGAAGGCTACAGCTTGAGATAAAGAAAGCAAAAGCAAAAGCAGGCCTACAATCACCATCAAGCTTCAAAAGTTTAGGTATATCACGAAATAGTCTTCCCAAGCTGATACCCTCCCAAGTGTGTTAGAACCACAACTCCCGTGACTCTCAGGTTTTATAGTTAATGGCTGAGAATTATGTGAGTTCATGTTCTTTGTTTTTTTATTTTTAAGATGCTGAAACCCCTTTGCTCCAGAAGCAGCCTACAAAGCAAAATAGTTGTCCCAAAATTTCCCCAGAGCATGATCACTTTAGAGAAGGCTGCCATACATAAAAGGTCTACTCAAGAAGTGCCCTGCTTAGATGCTTCCATAATGCCACCAACTCTCTCCCTGCAGCTTAGTCCAGCAGCCCCTCCCGGACCAGTCCTTTCAGCCCTTACCACTCTGCCTGAGAATCTCTCGATGGCCCTCTTGACTTTGCCATAGGTGCCCTTGCCCAGCGTTTCTTGCAACTCGTAGCGATGTTTCAGGTTGTGCTTGTGATGGTGCCTCTTGACCCCTTGCTGCTGCTGCTGCTTCAGCTCCTGTTGGGGAGTGTTGACAGGGCTGACGGCCTTGGGGGCCGAAGCAACCGAGTCCTCTGAAGAAGGAGCCTCCGCTGCGGACTCCTCCATAGCCGCTCCCGCCGCTTCACCGACAGCCCGCGCAGCCTCCCGGCAGCATTGCTGGGGAGCTTCTGTGCTGCTGCTGCCATCCAGCCCAGTCCTATCCATCTCCCGCTCCAGCGGGCGGGCGCCTAGAAGGCACTTGGAGCGGCGCGGGAGGAGCCTCGGGGTCCCTCCCTTCAGGCGTGTTCCGCAAGGGCTGCCCTCATATTTTCGGGGAGGGAGGGGAGGGAGGCCGAGAAACCAGAGGCCACAGCGCCCTCCTCTCACTCCCCGCTGGGGTACCTAAAAACCAATAACTAAGACGGGAATTTGGGGACGGTGAAAGCGGCCGGGCCGGAGGGGATTCCCCGGCTGCACCCAGTCCTTTGGCGGAAGACGCTTTTCAGTTGGGGAGGGGAAAGAAAAAAAGCCGTATCCTCCTCCTTCGTCTTTCTTTCTTTCTTTCTTTCTTTCTTTCTTTCTTTCTTTCTTTCTTTCTTTCTTTCTTTCTTTCTTTCTTTCTTTTTTCTTTTTCTTTCCTTCCTTCCTTCCTTCCTCCTCCTCCTCCTCCTCCTCCTTCTCTCTCTCTCTCTCTCTCTCTCTGTTTCTTTCTTTCTTTCTTTCTTTCCTCCGGCCCGCAGCCGCCTTACAAAAGGGATGCGGGACAAAGCCTAAACGCGTCCGGGTTGCGGTCTCGCAAAAGCCCCATTTCCCCGGCGCTCGTTCTTAGAGGCAATTCGGCGGGGGCAGGGGCGGCGATGGCAGATTCCCGAGGCGACATAAAGCAGCGCAGAGCCGCCTCTCCCCGTTCGTGCTGTCAGCGAGGCGGCGGCTGATTTGGCCATGAGAGGCGCTTGGGAGAGCTCGCCGCGCCTCAGAGACTCCCAGCCAGCGACCTGGGGGCGGGTGGGCGAGCCGCTGGGGCCGCCGGGCGCTGAGCCTGGGCTGGGAACGAGCCGGGCGTGGCGCGGAGAGAAATCGCTCTCGGAAACTAACGGGCCGGGTGGGAGCCGGGGACCTCCCCTTCCGAGCCTGGCCTCCGATCTGGGCGGGCTCTTTAGGGCAACCCCCGAAGAAGGCGGGGAGGGGAGAGAAATCGGGGATGGAGGTTCCAGCCGGCCTTTGTGCCAAAGGATGTTGCATTATTCTGGGCCGAGTAGACGGATAATTTAGGGGAAAGAGACTGGCCACTCTTCCCAATTTGTTGTTGCCTGCAAGCAGGGGGTTCCTAAGAAAGCCTCTCAGCCCTGTAGAAGTAGATGGCTATAGAGAAAACAGATGGAAGCAGTCATTTGATGATAGATTTTGGAACACTCCAGGTACAAAAAAATATGTCCCACTCCCACAACACAGGTGTGCAAACAAGCCCAGAAAAGGGAAGTCTCCTTCCCATTTCTTTTTTTTAAAAGAAGGAAGACTGCATCAATATTTATAACTGAGATTCATCTTTGCATTCAGAGGGGGTCCAAAATGGTTGGATTCATACATTTTATACTTCATTATGTTCAGGCACATATGATTTTTAGTAACAGATTGCCAGATAAGGTAATATGTGGTAATCTTATTTAAAACCATATAACATATAAGCACACCAGCGTGCCTACCATCCCTGTCTTACTGTCTCCATTTTCCTGTATATACTTTCTTTGTTCATGTTTATAGTTATACCTATACTTGTTATCTTGTACATATTTGACAAATAAATAAATAAATAAAATAAACATGAAGAGGATCCATTTTTATTTGTAGGATCCTGCAATTGTTGCATAGTGTAGAATAGCATTATAGCAATGTGTGGGGCAGTCTATTAATAGGCATAATGTTGTCTCAAGTTCTCCATGCAAGAAAACAAGATTACCTCCATCTTTGTGCCACAAAAAGGATCGTTTTGCTCCGCTCCGATATTGCCCAGATCCCCTGCTGCCAGGACTATTTCTTGTACTCAGGAGACACGTGCACACATTTGCAGGATGACATTTAATAATGTTCTTTCTTGAATGTTCCTCTTCCACAAACAAGAATTGAAAATATTGTTATTTATAGAAAACAAAAGGGATCTTCAGAAAGCACTCAAAAACAGGTATTCTCTGTAAGAATCCAATCCAGTGGAACAACTAATCCCAGATGTGAGAATGCCCCCTTTTGGTCTAATTTAATTTTTTATTATGTTTTATATTAAAAGACATTGCATACTGCTTTTAGAGTTCATTGAGATTGAAAATGTGTATGTTTGCTAAATAAATAAATGGAATCTAAGAAAAGTTCTCAACTATTTCAATTATGGGACCTGTAATGCTTCCACAGATGTTTTTATCATACTAAATGGGTGGGTTTTCATTTAGGATAGGTAGCCCACAAATCCCTAACTGGACAATCAAGGATGCTGTTCTAGAGGCCCCTTGCTTTAGCCTTCAGAAACAGGTCAATGTGGGAAGAAGAAGCCCTCCAAGTTATGGAGGTCCTTAGAGATGCACAGGTTTGCCCCAAAAACTTTCCCCAGTTTGTTTTAATTTAGTTTAGCTTTGTATAGGGAAAATAAGTTAACTGGTAGGCAAAAAAAATCACTTCCTCAGAAGTCAAAATATGGACTTTCCAACCTTATCATTAACACTCTTATTTCTTGATGCAACCATTTATTACAATCTTCAAATAGGAATGCTGTGGGATGGACCCTGTTTTCTCCCTCATCCTGTGGTGCTTAATCATCAGTACTTTTTCTCAATATCCACCCACCCTAACTTCCTTTCTGGTCTGTTATGTTCCTAGTAGACCATTTGAAGGATTTGTGAATTAAAACCTAACAGTCTTTTTCTATGAAATATGTTTAGAGAGAGACTTGTTTAGATTTCCTAAATTAGATTAGGTACTCCCTTCTCTTTCCTATCTGTTTTCATTTCATGATAGGTTATAGGGAGTCTGAATAAGAAACAATCTAGCAGATCATTAAGCTTTTAAATATTAGCTAGATAGATCAGCAGGCTGTAAGGTTTAGAACATTATTTTACTACTGATTTTCTTTAGTCATATAGTATTTGTCTCACCTACACATCATTAGCTATGAGTTAGAACTACCAGGCTTTCACTCTTACCAATATATACTCTAAATCTTCAGGAAATATACATTTTCTTCAGCACTCTTTTTGCACTCCATATATCACTGTCGTTTCCTGCTTTAACCATCTTCCCAGATGAACAAATGTGCCTCATGTTCTAAAGAAACACTATATGTAGCTCAGTTTTTAAATTATTTTAGTTTGAGCAAAATTGATTTTCTTTAGCAAGCATATTCTAGCCTCCATGACATAAGCTATGTTTGAGCCAGTTCCCTTTATATGAAGAGAAATTATGTGAGAGAGCTGCATATGAATTTAATCTTAAAATAGGAAGTTACATGAAATGGGTTTCTAAGACAGAGCTCTGTGTGGCTACATGAATTCTCAAAGAGATGCTACAAGGAATAGCTATCAAGATATTGCATTGCTACAGAAACCAGAGCCATTTTGCTGACAAAAAGGAAAAGCCAAAAAACTTGCCCTGTTGTGCTTTTTCAAAAGTATAACCTTCAAGCCCCACAAATTTCTCCACATCTTTATATGTGAAGATTTTTTTACTAAAAACCCAGACACAAATCTATGTGAATGGAAATCTGTCTCACAAACTGGATGGCATTTAAATTGATCTGCATATCTCTAGCCATAGCAGAAAGGTTTTAACCAAAGGATTAAGAAAAAAATAGATTTTTTAAAACCATATTAGATATTTCGGAAAGCTGGAGAATTTATCCCACAGGGCATCACAATGAAAAAAATAGCAATAATATTGATTATCAATAAGGTTATATGTGCCTGGTAATGTCACCTTTCAAATGGATGAGACATGAAGTAGAGCATCTAATAATAGCCTTGTTTCATGGTACAGCTATAGGTCAGGAAAAGTCTTCTTTCTGTAAGTCAGGTGTCTTCACCGATTTCCAGAAGCAGCTGCATACAGTTGTAAGTAGACTGTCCATAAAACATGATAACAGCAATGGAAATATTCTATGACGGATGATTCATACAAATAGATATAGAGGAATGATGGAAATGGGGCAGAGAATTTACATGCATTTCTTTTGGAAAGAGGCTGAAAATAGTTACATGATAGATTACATTTTAGGGATTTTATTTTTGTGCAAGGCTGAAATGTAAACCTTTTTCATATTTTACATGCTGTTTATGTGACAAAACTGTTTTAACTAACTAAACTACTTCAGTTTATTCACTTGAGATTATGCTGAAACCAAAGAAAAGCAAAACAGAGCTAAAAGATTCAGATTTGAACTATTTATTATTCTGGTAAATTCAAATAAATGTTGTTTAAAAATACATTAAAGAGTCGAAGAGCATCAGAAGGTGGACATGCCCTGTGAATAGCTTTGTCACCTTCCCCTGCCTAGCTTTTACTTTGAATGTTGAGATATAAGGGGGAAGGGATGAGGAAGGGAGGGGGAGGGCGAGGAGGAGGAAGAGGAGGAGGAGGAGGAAGTTGGTATGAATTCCCTTACATGGCTTGTAAAGTGGCATGTTGCATTCAGTCCAAATAGAAATATCAAACGTTAATGTTTCATGTTTATACTTTATGAGAGTACCTACAATAAACTCCCAATGGGCTAATCATATGTTTTTCATGTGTAACCTTGCCTTCTCATTTCATTGTGGTTTCCAGATGTATTGACTACTCCATAATTCCACAGACTAGGGCAGCGGTGTCGAACCTTTCTGGCATCGCATGCCAAAAGTGCATGTATACACGTGTGCACGTGTGCGTGTGTGGCCATGTGCCCCTGCACCCCCCCAGCACATGTGCATGTGACCCCCTCCACGCTCCCCCTGCTCCACCCGCATATGCGCGCGACTGGGCAGAGCCAAAAAATGCTGATTGGCACTGCCGCGCCAAACAGCTGAGCTTCAAACCGTTAAATTTAGCTACCAGTTCCCAGTAGCTAAATTTAAGAGTTTGAAACTCAGCTGTTTGGTGTGGCAGCGCCAATCAGCTTTTTTTCGGCTCTTCCACGCTCGTGTGCCAGCCAACATTGCTCCACATGCCACCTTGGGCACGCATGCTATAGGTTCAACACCTGGATTAGGGCTATTTGGAGATGATAAAACTTATAGTACAATACATTTCTAAAACCCCTAATTTGAGAAGCTCTTTGAATTCCAGTTGCATTAGTACAAAAACAATTCAGATTGTTATGGTATGTCATCTTAGCCTGAAATATACGAATTATGTACCAAATATTTATTGCTGTGCTATTTCACAAAAAACAAGTAAGGAAAAGTCAAACTTTGTAGAATTTCATTTTTTTACAAACAGTAGCCCCACCAAGTGGTGAACATTATTATTTTATGCCAAATGTATTACAGTACAGAGAATTTACCAATATTTTGACATAGACTCATAGCTATTTTCCGTATTAAATGGCCATGATTTTGTCCAATTCAAAAGAATTAAAATAATGAAAGTCAAATATAATGTGACATTAATAAAATCAATGAATGCAGAACTAAGAAAGGAAGATAAGAGAAATACATCTCAGAATACCTGATTCCTTTTTATTCTGTTTGGATTTTCAAAAACTATTTGACATATTTTAAAACTATGTTTTTGATTGTGACATTAAGTTAGAAGATCCAATTGGCTATATATACACCTTTCTTGCATGCTTCTGAAGAGCTCATGATGGAAAGATGGCTTTTCAAAACTAAAATAATATCCTCGTATTAATTAAATCTTTAATTTGAAAGGTCATCATCTTCTTTTAACAACCCAATAATCCCTGGCAGGGTAGAGTCTGGGCAATTGAATAGAGCTGAGTGTTTACTGGCTGGATACCCATCCTGTCGCCAATGCGGAGTTATATTCAGCAGATACATTCTCAACAAGCTCAGAGAGAGAAATATCTGTCTCTACCTAGGATCGAACTCACAGCCTCCTGATTGTGAGACGAGAGCTCTACCTCTAGGCCACTGCACCACTCCCTGAATTTGCAAGATGTTGTAATACAAATGCAACCTTTCAGCTAAAACTTTTGAATGTTCATAAAAATATTTATATGTTCAATTATTATAATAAAAAGTATTATACTTTCTGAGAACATTTGTTTTAACTGGTTGTTATAATAAAAAATATAATGCAGATGGAATTGCAGGCTAAGACTAGAGACTGTCTATCAAAGGCTTCTGCAAGTAATAAGAGAAGTGGCAAATTCCCTATGTTTAAGAAGACAAATAGTTCCCTGGAGTACATAGCCATACCCTCATTATGGTTCTTACCACATACAGTATATAGACTATGTATGTTCAAAGGAAAAAAGCCCTGGAGAAAATTAGAATATATTATAGTCAATAAATGCAGGTCATCTGAGGTTTCTGATTAGGACAATAGTTTCCTTGAAGAATAGTTGATTATCTAAGACTTTCAGGTCAAGATATTGGGTAAAAAGCAGATGTTTTGAAATTAAAATTAATGTAGAATTGGCTTAACCAATTGTTTTATATTCTGTAACCCTCTGATGCTCAGATGGTAGAAGCTGGGTCTCTGTAATTCAGGGACAGGCAAAAGTTTGGGGATAGTGTGGAATGTGTTCCCACAAAATAGCTGCCATTGTGTAGGTAAGGTGTGTCCAACCTTGGCAATTTTAAGATTTATAGACTTCAACTCCCTGAGGTTCACAAGTCTTAAAGTTGCCAATATTGTATACCATTGGTGTAGGTCTTGCTTTAAGACAAATTCTTCCTTCTCAATCGTGTTGCATTTGTGCATCAATAACTGAGCATATTGTAATGAAGGCATTAATATCTTTAAATGAGTTTAAGTTTACTTTATTGATTAGCCCATGGGCCACATCAAAGTGCAGAGTTCCAAACAGAAATTATTACTAAAATTCAATAAAAACAATTTAAAATGGAAATGAAATAAAATACAATTAAAATGAGATTGGAATAAAATGCAATAATTTAATATATGGATAAATAAAATATGATAACATTATATTTCAGTGTCACCCCTACAATCTACCCCAATTAGTCCCACGTATGCCGATCTCAACTGAACCATTTTGCTCAAGTATTGTGCTGTATTAAATATTGTTTTCAAAATTCTGGCCGCACATAAGGTAAGTTGTTTTCATATGGATCATTCATTTAGTTTAGTATATGGACTGAGCTGAGGTACCTGTCTCTCACTCTCTTAAACAGGCAACAATCAAATAGGACATTTAAAAATTTACTTTAAGGCAATCCTTCTTCCTTCTCAATTATAATATATTTGTGCATCAATAAAGCATATTGTAATGAAGACATTAATATCTTTAATGAGATATGTGATATACTTATCATGCTACTATGGGTAACATAACCCTGGCTGCTGTTCTGTTAATATGTTTGTGGTAGGCAAACATTCAACAGATTTCTCCCATCTGTCTGGAGATTCTCAGTCAACCAAGTCATAGTTGTCCCAAAGGCAACTGTTTTTCTTGGTTTTCTTTGAAGACATTTTGCTTCGCATCTAAGAAGCTTCTTTAGCTTTGACTGGATGGTGGAGAATGGAAGGATTTATACTCCTTAAAGACAGCTGGTCATTTGCATTCTTTTATAGAGTTGTTGAGACCACCTGGAGGTTTATCTGTGTCACCAGGTTCACCTGAATCATGCAAATAGGTGTGGAGTCTTCTTGGAACTGGTTGAAAGGACTGGAGACTGTGGAGAGATGATGTCGTATCTCTCCCCCTCTGTTGAGAGAGGGCTGTTCAATTTTGACATAGATGGTCTCTTTGAAACCAGTGGTTTCTTTCAAACCAGTGGTCCTCTCTGCCCAAAATGTGGACTTTGCTGCCTTCAAAAGAGTGTCCTTTGTCTTTTAAATGCAGATGGACTGCTGAATCTTGTCCTGATGGGTTGGTTCTCCCACCGGCCAGCTGAAGCTTTTTCAGCTTCAGTCAGAGCTAAAGAAGCTTCTTGGATGAGAAGCAAAATGTCTTCCAAAAAAACCAAGGAAGTCCAGTTGCCTCTTGAAAAAGCACCTTTGGGCGTCTCCCATCAAACATCTTTTATAACCCCACCCACTCACCCACACACAAATACCCCAACCCTGTCCCTAACTTAATTTCAACCAAGTTTTATAGAGCATGGAAAGCCAAGCTTCCTTCCACTACTAAAAAGAGCCAACAACCTGACCACTTTCCTAGTGATGTATAAGAATTTTAAAAACCACATATATAGGCACACTCTAGCTCTTTTTACAAGTTAATGAAGGGCTGTTGAGCAGAGATGGAATGTTAACAGCAAAATGGCAAAGAAAGTTCACTTTGAATTCACAAATGAATTCCAAGGAAATTGTTAATCGCACTATGTTTATTATGCTTTCTTCCTTGTCTCATAACGTTTTCATTCCACTGCAGACCAAGGTGGTCTGGAAAAGAAAGGCTGGGATTTTGTATATTTATGTCTAGCTCAGTGAGAAAACCCTTCTATTGCTGACCTAGTTGGAATAACCATCCTTTTGTCATTGTGATGGAATAGTAAGAGTGCGTAGAGATGACTAACACTTCAATCAGAATACTTTTTCCAATCATTTAGGCTGCTAAAATGAACATCTTTCTTTTTTTAATGTCCTCTGTTGAAAAACCTATGCAGTAATAGTCACACCTACAGGTGTTCTTCCACTTCCCTTCTTGAAATCAGATACCAATGCAGTGGTGGGATTCAAAAATTTCTCCTACCGGTACTGTGGGTGTGGCTTGGTGGGCGTGAGATGAGCACTGCCCCTTAGAGTCAGAAATGACTAGCACATATGTGCAAGGGAACCTTTACCTTTACCTTATCCATCTAACAATTAGTTAGCTTGCATTCTGTATTCATTTTATACACTCAATCTTCATTCACTTTTTTCAGATACTGAGAGTTCTTAAGGAAGAATGGAAATACTGGTCCTTCATCACAATTGCCTTAAAATGTTTGATTTCTGTGCTGTGAAAAGATTCTCATTGTGAACCAAGAAATAACATATTTAAACAATGCGCTGTCTCCATTCTTTTCTTATTAATCTGTCTCTTTGTTCGCCTTCCCATTTCACTTCTCTCAGCATCTGGCTACCCAGTTCTTTCCTTCTGAGTCACTCAACATTTTCTCCCATGGTGTTCTGAGGGTAAGGTTCCTTCTTTACAGATTTCTGATGCAGATACAGTTCTGTAGATTTCAAACTTACTCTGCATTGGTTGATTTCTTTCTCTAATGTGGGGAGTTGGAGATGCCATTATACTTACAGATGCATAAGCAAAGGAAGGCTTAAATCAGGCACAGATGAACGAATCAGAAGATGGGCTAAAAACTCATAGTTTGCGCGATGCATGAAATACATAGACCAAAAGAATTATGAAAGTTCAATCCAGAAAGTTTGATCCAGCCAGTCAAATTGATGCCTCTCTGTCAACTACCCGTATTGATTAATGAGGGAACAAGTGAGGGAGAAGGAGTAGCAATCAAGAAAACAAAAAAAAAATTGCATGCAGAGGCATTTGGAGATAGGCATTACCTGATTCAAATTATATTAATAGTATATATGTATATGTATGTGTGCACACGTGTGAAAAACCTGCTGCATGACTGAGTGCATGTGTGCTCAGATTTGGGATAGAGGGTAAGGCTATTAAGTGGACACATCACTGACTCAAACACCGAATTCAAAGGTCGCTTTGAACACTGTTTTAAAGAGATGCTGCATTCAACTCTGACATGTTCCAAAGGCCAGAAAGGCTGATTCTAACTGAATCTTAGGAAATGAAATCCTGATAGTAAAAATGCTGTGAAAGGGGAAACAGTTACTGGAGAAGTGATGATTTCCCACTCACTGAATGTGTTAAAATAGAAGCTACAAATCCATCTCTTGCAGATGTTTTTATTTGGAGGAGCAGGGTGCTGGATGAAATTGGTATTTGTTTGTTTGTTTCAGTCCCATCAATATATAAAGATGAGGTGTGTAATTTCTGTATTCTCTTGCACGGTAGTGAAAAGACCACAAAGGTTTCCAATTTTTATCTTGAATGATCATAGCGTACTAAATCTAGGAGATAGAACTGAAGTCAGGGAAGAAGTTGTACCTTCCATACTTGGAATTGAGTATCTCACCTATCCCTGCTTTTATTTCTTTTGTAGCAAGACCAGTTGATTTCGAACAGGTAATATACAGGAAGAAAGGAGCTAGTTGCTTTATTTTAGGACATTCACCCAAAAGACAGAATCCAAATATACAAGAAGAGTTGCATTGGAACCCACAGAGATGGTCTAGCGCAGGGATGGCGAACCTATGGCACAGGTGCCCAAAGTGGCATGCGGAGCCATGCTGGATGGCACGCAGAGCCGTCACCCATTTCTCTTCTGTGTTCTGGCACACTGGCCATCTGGTCTCTTTCAGTTTCTGGCACACATGTGTGCACGAAGACTAGCTGGCCAATATACATGCGGCTGAGGAAAACCCAGGTGACAGCATGCACACGCCAACCAGGCACACTCCTCACGGGTGTTTTCAGTGGTGGGCTGCTGGCACCCCAACCCAAGCCCCAGGAAGCTTCCCTCCAAGGCCGGGAAGGGGCTCTAGCTTTCCAGCGAAGGGAGGTGGCATTCCCCCGCCCAACTTCCTCTCTTCGCCGGC
>JANHFQ010001638.1:177581-190961 GCA_032468035.1 Aparallactus werneri
GTGATCCTCTAAGTGCCTTATGAACTTTGATTTGTGTATAAACATGTTTATGTACAATGAACCATTCACATACAATGAAACGGGTACATCCAGAAGTGGAGAAGTCTTCAGTTCTTTTCATAAAGGGATCTGGGGTTTGACATGGTTTCCAGGATCCTCAATGTTTCACATATTATTTTCAGTGCAATTGAAATTGTGTACTTGGATATCTTAATCATAGAACCATGCAAATGGCATTAGTAAGATATATCTAGGTTTATGACTCATAGCTCTTGAGCAATAAATTTCCATAGCCCATCTCTTCAATTTACTTTTTTGGGTTCTTCCAAATTGGATATGTCAAAATTGTTGACAAACAATCTCAACAAAATATAAATCCCTGCTAATTAAATCAGTTGTCCTCAGAAAATAACTAATCTTTTTTTTCTGTCAGGACTTTAACTTCTTCCTTCCTGTGCTTTTTCAGCTGAATTTTAGTTTTTGTGTGTTGATAACAATCTCTACAATTCAGGAAGTGTACCGTATACATGAACTGGACACATGTTGAAATGTACCTCTAAAAGGAAACAGCAACTAAATTTCTGACTACAATTGATAGAATGCTTTGGGAAATATGTTCCCTATAGTTAGAAAGTTGGAGCAATTTTGTACTGGATAAGTCAAAATGTGTAAGTTCTAAACTTTGAAATTTAAGACTTATGCAATATTTGACATTTTACAAGGTCATCCTATTAGAGTAACAAGTATTTTAGTGAATATTAATGTCTAGGTTTATAAGTGGCTTGATTGACTTAAATTTTCATTACTGTTATCCAGATAATTTGGGAAAAGCAGAAGACCTTTCCCAAGCTGCCACCTTTCAGATCTGCTGACCATTATTTCTCAACCTTGGCAATTTTAACTTTCAGAATTCCCTAGCCAGCACACATCTTAAGATTGGGGAGACACTATAGACCCCAAATTTGTCAGATGATTTGGGACTGCAATTTCTAGTCATCCCAGGCAACATATCTAAAGGAGTTAACAACCCAACACATTCTGGAAAATATTGGCATAGGAGAACAATTTGGAAGACATCATACTTATTTTTTTCAAATCACGGAATTGAATAATTCTGAGTTCCAGACAAGACTGAGAGATAATTTCAGACTTTCATATTTCTTGCATCTCTCTATATTTCCAGACTTTCTTTTCCTTCTGTAAGAATCCCAGTGAAAGGGAAAAGTTAGAGTCCTTTGATGTGAAAAAGCAATCTATCACTTCTATGAAAGACCGGTCTCAGTCTCTCATGTGAAAAAGGATTAACACTTACTGACAAAGGTCGTGCAAATCACAGAACTAAACAGTAGTGCTGAGCAGTATTCTTCAAGTGGAAGAACTGTATTTAAGCAATGAGGATAGGAATGGCAAACACAACCTGTTTTAATAGCCAAAAATCCCAGATAAAGGCTTAAACCTTTCTTGAGTGTCCACAATAAAAATACTTCTAGAAACAAGGAAATGATTTTACATTCATTGATATTATATTTATGAAAACATTCTGTTGCAAAATGTGTTTATTTTAATGCAGAATATACTTTATTTGCAATACTGGTTACCTCTTACTATTAATAAATAATGTAAAAACACATTTATAAATTAACTTTAAGGACTGGTCTGGCACACAGACATTTTTCTTAAATCTATATGGCTTTCTTCCTTGAATTGGACACCTCTGAATGCCACTTAAGTATTTGTCTTGAATGTTTTTAATGCTCCTTTTCAACCAACAGACTCCCAAAACTGTTTAAATAAAATAAGCCAATTAACAAACCCTATAAATATCAGAATGAGCTTCATTTAAATTAATGCTTTACTAAGTTTCTCCCAGATAAATGCATCCTGAAAAAAAGAAAAAGAAAACTGGACTTCAAATGCCATTGGTAGCATACATCAAGTGATAGATAAAATCAAGCTCCATCTGAACTAGTAAAAATCATACCGGTTGATTATTATCATACATGTTCTAATAAACGCAGTTTTCTATAAACAAAATCAGAAGGCACCACTACCAATGGCTGGCATTTAATGGTCAGCCACTCTTGCTCTATAAATTCTTGATTTAATCTAATATGGATCCTTTATCCTTGTGGCATGAGTGGGTTTCTTGTTTAAATGATTGAAAATATACTTCATCAACAAAACACTACATAGAACAATGTTGGATTTAATCAATCTTTATAAGCTAGCAGCCTGTTTTCAAAATAATTTGGGGCTAGAAAGACATGAATATAAGTATGCGCTATACACTATATTACCCATACGGTCTCCAATATTATAGTTAACATATACTAATCCTAACGAGAAGCTACTGATAGCCTTATCTTCCCTGATTTACTTTACTCTATACTGGTAGACATAATTACATCTTTCACAGATAACATATTTCACAGTTTAACAATGCATGCAAGTGAGGAAATGATGGACAAATAGTTTTAACTACATTCACAGAAAGAATCAATTCTGTTTTGGTTCTTCACTACCCAACTCATTTGAAGATCTTGAATCAGGTTACATTTCATAAAGGCCTTACAAAATTATACTGCATTAATATGTAACCAAATATCATTCATTCTTTTTAATTTACTCTTTGCCAATTTAAAGCAAGTGCACATTTTTTTAAAGGAAAACACCCAAACCTTCAAGCTTTTTGTCATATTTTCTTTAACAAGGCATTTAATTTACTATTCTAACATGAAATGAGCATTTTGACTAAAGCAAACAGGTAACCTTCTGATCCTTTTCAGTAATTATCCCCCCTTACTTTTCCCCTTCCTACAATGTATTTTAGGATAAAAAGCTCCTAATCTTGCTTAAATTTTATAACCATTTTTTTCCTGAAAGGTCGTGATTAAGTTCCCTATATGTATTTTTCAAAGTACCTCTAGGTGTTTTACAGTAACTGCTTCTAGGAGCATTGTAAATTTTCAGTTAATCAGTTCTTTTTGTCCTTCAGACTATGCAAATTTATCACATCAGGCCATTCAGCAACTAATGGGAAACCAAACTATAAGTGATATTGTCTTTTAGTGCCTCCTGTAACTTGGAATGGTTTTAAGAAAGAGGCTAATCAAATTGCTTATGTATTATTTATTGGTTAAATTTAATTCTGTTTATCTAAAATCTGCCCAATGCGATGACAGAATTATTGCAATTCCAATTATTCACTATTGGAAAATCAATTGTTCTCTGTTAGGGGAATTTATCCATATTGACAAAAAGTTTCCACTATCTGGAAAACTATTGGTTTCTGGAGGTTTTTTCCCCAACCAAGTATAGCAAAAAACTGGATTCCATAAATACATCTGTACTGTTCTAAATTAATGGAAGTAAAAAAGGGAGAGTAGTTATCATGAACTCTTAATACTAATTGGAATTAATAAATTACTAAGAAATATATGCTTTAAAATATTTTAAAATATATGAACTTCTGCATATTAAGTTAAAAGTATTTGAGGATCTTGTGCTGCAGAATTTTAAGAACAGAATAGTGGGAGATGCAATGTAAATTCTGTGTAATAAAAAATTTGAACATGGTACATAAAGTTTTAAAATTACACTAAATATCTAGAAGATACTGTTCTAGTGGCAAGTTCTATTTTTAATCTTTTCAGTAGAAACTGATAATAGTGCAGCTGTGGCTTCTGATCTTTTAATTGTGGCCTGGCCTACATTCTTTATACTGTGGGGCTTAATCGGGGTTTAAATGTCATAGGATTATTTGTCTTTCTGAATTTTAAGTGCTTTACTATTTAGTTCCATGGGTATCAGTTTGTTCTTGCTGCTTTTTTACATGGTTACAGAGTAGTACAGATTTTAACAGCTGAAAAAGAAACATTATAAACATTAACAAATTTTGGATTTTGCACATGGGGTAAATTGCAAACCATCAGAATATTTAGACTTGAAAAACCAGAACTTCACATTCATAATTGTTAATTCAAACCAGACTTTGAATTAACAACTCTGCATGAGTAGTGATGTGCAGCTTTTCTGATGTAGAACAGAAAAGGTATTTCGGAAAATGGGGTCGGTTTTGCTGCACCTTTCTTTAAAAAGAACTGCTTTTTCTCCAATAACTACATAATTCCAATAAAAGGGGCTGTCAGAGTATGACACGATCATGGCACCTCCTTAGTGCCATCTCTTGAACTTTTCACATATGTTCCTATATGATAGTGTGGCTACTGTGTGAGACCAGGAAAAGAGATGGTTTCCTTAAGCTACATCACCTTTGAAAACATCTCTTCTGCATTGGATCTGAAGAGCAGCACATTTAAATATAGGAGATGGTTTAATGTAACTATTATAGTAGCCACAGGCATATTCACCAATATCAGTTCAGAATTTCCAAGACTAATGATTGCCCTTGATTTAAATAACTTTTCCCTATGAGTCAAGATAATGTCTCATATCCCTGTGAGTTACTATTTAATTGCACAAAATAATCTATCCTTGAAAGCGATAAAAAGGACAAATGAAGAACTCCCTTCATTAAAAAACGTTGTCAAAATATTCTTAATTTAAAAGTGTGTTTCAGATTTTGCTGTTTTGTGTTTGTAGTCAAATAACCAGTTCTGTTTTTCACCAATTATCCTTTGTTGAAATAGTTGGAATGGGGGCAAATATTCATAAAGTTTGTTATACAAAGATTTATTTGTTAAAACATAGATCTCAATTCTGTGCTCCTGGAAAAAAAGTAGGTATTTTCATCAGAAATCAGGAGCATGCACAATACATAGAATCTATTGATATGATACTCTAGTCTATAATGAGCATTATATTGAAATAGAAATCTGGTGTACCTTCATATTAACCTGATTTTCTTTTTTAAGTATAATTACTTTTTAAAATGTGCTTAAAATTACATGCCATTGGTTTTGAAAAGAATTTACTTCCAAAACACTGAAAGATAGTGTTGCAATCTAAAATGTTTTTTAAATTTAATGGTTGTCTCCTTTAGCTATGTTTTTTGTACATGTTCAAAGGTCTGTGTGTGTATGCATATATATTTAGGTAGTAGAATAATTCTTTAAACATTCATATGCACAGAGTAGTTTTTGTGTCTCAACAACTTTGACTTTTGTTGTAGAATTTGAAAAAGACTTATTATTTTGCTGTATTAGAAAGCCTTTAGTATAAAACAACATGTAAACCCGGTAGTTTAAAATAACATTTTAACTTAATAATGAAGCAAATGCATACATTCTTAGACTGAAAAAAATATTGGTAGCATTCTAGAGACAAAAAAAGCAGGAGTTGGGCAGCCTAAAAGTCTAAATAATGAATGAATGAATAAATAAATAAGTGCTGTTGCTCAATTCTTTATAAATATGTTTTATTATGTTTCAATGGATCAGCTTTTTAGAGTTTGATTAGGACCAAGAAGTTTAACTTGATTCTGAAAATAGGAACATTTAAAGATGTCTTGTAAAAGTAGTGGTTTCTTTTCCCCTGCAAGTCTTTCTAAATATTTTGTTTTAACGTCTAATCTCATTATGCTTTCTTTGTGTTTAACTTGTATTAAAATCTGTCAGCTATGACTGGTCTCATAAGCACAGTCAACGGACCAGAATAAGTTAATTATTTACTTGTGTCACTAGTGCTCTTCATCTAATGAAATGCACAGCTGTGTTAGATCTGCAGTTGGACGTCTCGATTCCATTGTTATACAAGTCAGCAAAGGGTAGAAGCTGCTATGATGGAGAGGCCTCTGTTCTTTCTGCTGTTCTGCCTTTCTGTGTCGATTTCATGGATCTTTTATCATTCACTTTCACACAAAACAAACAACACAGTGGCTGTCTGCTATGGGAACCGTCTTGGCATATAAAAGGGTTTCAGTGCCTGAAGTAATTTTAAGTTAGCCCAGATTTAATTTTTGCCTTATAGCTGCTCTTTCAGCATAATAACACCAAGCAAGTTCCTAGAGGAGGGAAATGTGTAGATTTGACCAAAGCTTGACCAATCTGTGTGTTTAAAAAAATAAATAGTGGGGGTGTGAAGCAGGTGTTGAATACTTGATGTACATAAGAACCAATTATCTTGGTAAACATCCCCTGTATCTGTATTTATATTTGTGTGTGAGTGTGTGTAATACTTTGTATGTTTGCATGTATGTATCATGGATTACATGCATTTTCCCCATGGCCAGTCATTTTTATACGTTAACCATTTATCTGTTTGTACTTATTAAACCTCATGGTAGCTCCTTTTGAAATGTGGATTCTAACTGTTTTTGATAATTTGATCTTACCAAATTAAAGTGTGAATCGCTAATTATGAATTAAATTATATAGACTACGTAGACAGGTTACCATGTTAGAGAAGAACTGGATGACCTTGGTTCCAAGTTCACTCTTAAGCATGGAAGCTCACTGGGTGTCTTAAGGCCAATCTCAGTCTCTATTGGGAGGTTAAAAATGAAGGGAAATAACCATGTAAACTGCCTTGAGGAAGAAAGACAGGCTATCAATCTAACCACTAAATTTTTTTAAAAAAATATATTGTTTCTTCTACTCCCTGTGAGCTTAATTCTTTGGTTTATGTTCTGACCAAGCCCCATGATCACTATACTATCCTTCTTTCCCTTCAAAAGTAAGGCAGTTAGTTGACTTAGTCAGCTCATTATGACCTCTACGTTTTCTCTAGGTTAAGACTTCATGTGCATAAGAATATTTTTGTAGGAAATGTTTCAATACTATTTTCCAACCTAAAACTTAACATTTGTCTAGTAATTCTTCATTCAGGATAGGAATTGGACTACATAAAAACATAGTATATGCTATTGATCTGATGTACAGTATGAATTCTTTGCTTTTCTTTAAAAGATGCACTCTGTTCTAGGAGTCTGTGGATTGATTGTACCTCAGGAAGACATGCCATTTTGTGATTCAGGAATCTGCCCTGATATCATTATGAATCCCCATGGCTTCCCATCCCGTATGACAGTATGTAACAGCATGTATTTATAACCATTTCATTTTAATGGATTTTTAATGCTAAGATTTTATTTTTTTCAATAGATTTGTCTAATGGCAATGTCAATTCCCAAATTCTACGTTATTCTTCATAGGATAGAACAAATGTGCAATCAATTGCATATCTTGAAAGCCTGTTCATTGAAAGAAACTGGTTTGCCCAATAATATGTTCCGGGTTTATATCTGGAACATATCTATCTAATATTCATTATTTACCAGTAATGTGTATCTTCATAAAACAGTGGAAAGCTGCTTTGGTGAAGAATCTGGTAGAAATGAATCAGTGCTTCTCTTAGTTACTGCCAGCATGATCAAACATAAATGTGTTGGACTCTGCATTACGTAGCCTTTGTTAATTGTCTTTACCTAATTCAATTTGTTGCTTATAAAACATTGGTTAAATGTCAGAGGGGGCATCCCAGATTTCTTGTTGCCTGTCTTGGTTGTTCAACTCCAGTTCATAGTTTTGCTTTAGCTCACTGATTCTATACTCCTTTTCTTAAAATGTTAAAGAAATATAGCTATTTGTACATCATAAACTTGTAGCAAACTCAGTTAGGAAAGAAACTTCCTTGGTTATATTGCCCAAGGAGAATGGCTAAAGCTTTGTGGAAATAGAATAAAAGAATACAAGATGATGTAGTTAAATAGATCAGTTTAGTCTGCCAGCACCACGTTGGTCAGACCAAATGTTCTCTCAGGCATTCACTGAACATACACCAAGAGCTAAGATACCTTAAATTCAACACTTCCGTTCTTCTGTTATACCTTAAGTACAACACTCCGCTTCGTTATCACAGATTGCTTGTGGTGAAACATTATCACTGTGTTGCCCAGGTAGGAAAACTCATTGAACTTCTGGCAGGAAAAGCTGGAGTCCTAGATGGCAGATTTCATTATGGAACAGCATTCGGTGGCAGTAAAGTTAAAGACGTATGTGAAGATCTTGTTCGTTATGGCTATAACTATTTGGGGAAGGATTACGTAACATCTGGCATCACAGGGTAAGAAGACCTTAAAAGAGTATTGAGAAACATAGCAGTTCCAGTTTTTAATGCATCTACGTGTGTTGAAAATATATGTAATGATAATGTGTATTAAATTTTATATGAATTAGGGTTAGGATTATCCCCAAATCATCCCATAAAACAAAACAAAAAACAACTTTCCCTTGTTGGAAAGTCTTGTTTGCTAATGATATTTTCAAGGCCCTTGGCGGACATTTTGTGTGCTCATAGGAGGAGTTTAGTAGCCTTCTATTGTATAAAGTCATATAAAATATAGTATTGAAGGCAGGTGTTAATCAACTGGGGTTTTTTTTCCCCTCTGGAGCTTTTGTCAATTACTGAGTCAGTCTGACAGAGCTGACTGATCTCTGAGATTCCTGCTGTGTTGATTAAACTATCTTCGGAGTTGGGTTCAGAGGAATATGAGATGACTTAAGAATAGGATAGAGCCATATGACAATGTGTCTTTATCTTAATTCTGATTTTCAATTTCTTATTCCTTCCTATTCCGAAACCAATTACTATTGACACTAACGTATTCCAAGTATGGAGGATTTGTTTTAATCCTAAATTTGATTTAAGGGAAATAAACATTTAAAAAAAAAAAAAGCTGACATGATTTTCCAAACCCAATGCATTGAGATGTTAACTCTTACTTCAACATATTTAATGAACGTCTGTAATTTGCCTTCATTTCTTAAAAACTGCTTGTTCTCCCTCTTACATTAGCAATTTTCAGTCCCCAGCAGCAGGTGGCTTCCTTTTAGTTGAAACAAAACTCTATTTTAAGGCCTTAAGCTTCATTTTTGTGTGATTCCTACCATAGAACGGTGCCACTGATTTGCAGTAATATTGATCAGGAGGTCGAACATTAGATGCTTCCCTCAGAGCTCAGGTTGTCCACCCCTGTGTTATACTTCTGTGTGCAAGTCAGTAAAACAGATCCCTTATTAAAAATAATAATAAACTTTTTAGGAAAATAGAAGAATTGATGATCACAAAAAGGGAGGGAGGGAATTTGCACCACATCCCACAGTCATGGGGAGAAGGAAGAGGGACAATTGAATTTGTCCCCATTGCTGCTTCTGCTGTTTCTCTTACCACTGTTTGCCATTACCCCTGCTACATTTCACCACTTCTTTTTACTCCCAGTGGCCCCATTTTAAGGTCCTCCATGTTGCTAGCTATGCTAAAAGTCATTTTCAGGAATTCCTTCAAGTAAAAAAAAGAAAGAAAACTGAACTATGGTTTTTTTTCTTTTCAAATAACGATATTCACCTTTTACCAGACACTTGTTTTTTCCCTCAATTGAGTAACAGTTATAGTTTTGGCTTCTGTGAGGATGGGACTTGGCTAAGACGTAGTGAAGAATAAAAAAACAAGTCTACTATGCAGTTTTTTCATATGTAGCACCATTGTTCTGGATGCTGGTTATTTTAAAATCATATATTTTTGTAAACATTTTGCAATTCTGATGTGTAGATTTTTACAGTTCATTTCTTTGCTTTTATTTAATTTCCATCTCAGGGAACCCTTAGAAGCCTATATTTATTTTGGCCCAGTGTATTATCAGAAACTGAAGCACATGGTGCTGGATAAGATGCATGCCAGAGCTAGAGGACCCAGAGCAGTTCTTACCAGGTATGAGGGAAACAAGGACACAAATGTACAAAATGAATACTATTTAATGATGTAAAGAAAGCCACTGAATTGAGATTGCTATTGTTTTTCAGTTGTTATACCAGTACACATTTTTTCACATATATTCCAAATTGTTTTCAATTATATTGGTGGTGGTTACTATTATATCTTAGATTCATATCTTCCACTTAAGCTTAATTCAATTTTCCCTCAGAGAAAACCTCTGTGAGAAAAGAATTGCTCAGAGTGAGTATAATTGACCAAGCGCCATCCAGGGAGCTTCAAACTGAAGTTGGACTTGAAGTTGGTTCTCCCTACACTTACAAAAACCTAAATATTACTCTGTATTAAAGTTCCTGTAAATAATATATACACTGAATGAATATTTCCAATAAATAATGCAGAAGAACATACTCTGTTTTGCATTACCGTATATAGAAATGATCAGATGCTTCTTCTATTTCTGCTGCTGGATCTTTAGCTAATTGAAGGAAAGAGGCAATTTATAAAGGTAGCCCTCAACTTACAACCATAGCTGAGCCCAAAGTTTCCATTGCTAAGCAAGGAAGCTATTAAGTGAGGTTTGCCCCATTTTTCAATCTTTTTGCCACCTTTGTTAAGCAAATCATTGCAGTTGTTAAGGGAATCATGCGGTTGTTAAGCAAATCTGGCTTCCCCTATTGACTTTGCTTGTCAGAAGCCAGCTGGGAAGGTTATGAATGGTGATCACATGATCCCAGGATCATGTGACTGACATAAATGCATGCCAGTTGTCAAGTATCCAAATTCTGATCACATGGCCACGAGTCGTAAGTGCGAAAACCAGTCGTAGGTCACTTTTTTCACTACCATTGTAACTTCAAAAGGTCACTAAAAGAAGGGTTGTAAGTTGAGGGCTACCTGTATACGCACTACTGAATCATAACTGCACGTGTAACTGAAAACAAAATAATTACAAACTTCTTGATTTAAAGGCAGCCCACTGAAGGCCGATCCCGGGATGGAGGACTGCGTCTGGGAGAAATGGAAAGAGATTGTTTGATAGGTTATGGAGCCAGCATGCTGTTGTTGGAAAGGCTTATGATTTCAAGCGATGCATTCGAAGTAGATGTATGTGGCCAGTGCGGATTACTGGGCTACTCTGGCTGGTAAGTAGACGTTTGCTTGATAGTGTATTTTCTTGTTGCTCATTCATAGCGTATGGGTGCCTGTCTTTAGGATGCACATAACATAATAATAATTTGATCTTCGTTGCAGGAAATAGTTGGGAATAGAGTTTTCCAAGGCCAGGAATAATGAAAATATAAACAACCACTTACAGTGAAAGCCCCAGAAAACCCTGCCGAAGCTGCTATCACAACAGCAATTGTAGTCTAGCATTCAATGAGTTTAGAAGCAGTTGAGTACTAAGGTACCACTGTATAGTGCCTTGTTCTCAGTTGCAAAAAAAAAAAAGTCAGGAGGAAAAGTCTCATAATTAAATGAAACTGGCAGATGCCAAACCAGACTGAGTAAGGGATGGCATGGCTGCTGACAAGGGAAAAAGCCCAAAGCTTATAAAGCTTATTTTCTGCTTGGTTTGAAACCCATCTATATATTTTGAGCCTCTTCCTAAAGGTCATAAAATATTCAGGCCTATAGGAAACTGAAATTGGCAAACTATTATATACACTTTTACGTATTTCCATCCCATTAGTACCGATCTGACCAGCCCACATTGTCCTATACAAGCATATTTAAATATTTTAAAAGGGCAATCGCCTTCAAATTGACTCCTGGTGACTTCATAGGCATATTAATGCAATTTTTTTGGCAATTGTATAGAAGTGGTTTCCCTTTACTTCTTCCATGATATTATTTTGAAATACTAGTATAGTACAAAGATCAGATAGTTTTGGGGAATATAGATTTAGCTTCTAGCTAGGTTCCAACCTGCTTATCTTCTGGAAGTCATGCAACTATAATAACAAGTTAACTATGGGACAGATTAAGTGTGCTTATCTTATGTAAAAAGATGACTGAGAAATTATTGAAAGAGATATGAGACATCATCAAATGAAAATACAAGTATACAATTTGAAAGGGGAAATCAACAATTGCCTTTCAGAGCCAGGTATTTTCATGGCAAAGAAATACCCAATATAAAAAACTTGGGCAACAAGATATGTAATAATGTAAGGAACAAGGAAAGATGATCTCTGTCAAAAATATTAAAAATGGAGGAACATTAAAAGAAAATCTAAATAGGTAATGTTTGAGGAATTTTAGAGAAATCTTAGGAAATTTGATCATTTAAGGGGGAGATATACTCAAGAGTAAACTTGTGAGAGAGAGAGAATAGAAGCAAATGAGAATAAACAATTATGGAAATAGCAGACACCTGATGAGAAAATTATGAAATGTAAGAAAAAATAGTCAATTGTCCCTGGACCAACTAATCAGGAAGTAGAAAGTCGTGTGCTTTGGATATGTGATGGGAACAGATCATGGATTTTTTGAGGGAAGTTTCAGGGAAGGAGGAGGCAACAGATTGAATTGATGGATGAGATCAAAGAAATTACAGGAAAGTCATTCAAAAAACCCCTGCAAATCAAAGCCAAGTCAGGGTGGTGAATGTTCATCCCTAAGGTCATTTGGAGCCAAATCTACCTGTTGGCACTAATTAGCTCTTTTATAAAGCCTAAGATCTTCAATTTTGATTCTAGTTTTTATTTGTGATTGTGAGAAATAATTATAGACTGCAATGAGAAGTTGCATTGAATTAGGGAATAACAGTGAACATTGCATATGATTTGCATAAACAGTTATTTAGAAGAAATTTGGGCATCGCAGCACACAAAATATAATATCAGAAAAGTTACTTGGCAAAAATGAGTTCTCAATTTGCCCCTTTAAAACTGTGACTATGGTGGTTAAAGAGATGACTAGTAGAACTAATGTAAAAAGAAGGTAATTGAAAGCCATAAAGGAGATGCTAAATACAAATGCAGAAAAATTCTACCCACAGCTATGGTAATTTATTGCATGAAAGGATTGCATTTCAAACAGGAAAAACTAAAAAAAAAATAATACCTTGCCATTCATTTTGTAGAACATTTAGAAAAGTTGTTTTCTGCAGTGAGTTACACTGCGTAAATGTGGAAAATATGTTCAAAGGAAATAATTCTGGTCTTAAGTTATCTGATGGTGATCATAACCTATAATTGGGTTTGTTATCCAGTTATTAGGTGATTATGTGCTCTGTCTGTCAATAGTAGGAGCCAGGCAGCCCTTTAATGAGCAACACAATAGAAGCTAGGCAATTATAGCAACTCCAGACCTCTAAAAGGCCTTTGCCAGTAAGTCCAGCTTTAGTGAGGGATTGCTGTATAAATTAGCATGCCTTAGAAAAAACGGTAGGGAAGGTAGAAAAGGAAAATATTGGATGTAGGAATATAGTCCAGAATTAGGAATCAGAAAAGTATTTCAAGTAAAGGTGGTATTTGATGCTTCCAGTGGTACTTGGATTGAATGGCACTCAGATTGAAACTGTCAAGGAAATGGCAACAGAATATTGAAAATTCAGCAAATGAGCTAGATTTAATTTTATTGCTAAATTACAAAAGACAAGTTACTTCTGGTATTGAACTCCTTCAAAATATGTTGTTTATTCAAAGAATGCTCCTTTAAAGATACAGCCATAGTATAAACGTTTTCTTCTTGGGGATTCTGAAT
>JANHFQ010001643.1:196877-208915 GCA_032468035.1 Aparallactus werneri
CCTTGAGCCTGGTGGGATTCGATCTCTCAAACTGCTGAACAAGTCAGCAGAGGTAGTCTGCAGTACTGCATTTACCCTCTGAGCCACCTCAGAGGATAGAATACAGCTGATTCACAGACAACCAGCTTAACATTTATCCGTGGCATCTTTTCGTGCCATAGGATATTTGGAACTGACAGAAATTGACCTGCCTGGAAAAAAAATCTCAATATAAATGTGAGTAAAAGAGAAAAGGCATTATTGTATTTTATTGAGGACACAAGACAATTTCACTTAGAAAAAGTAACTTGAATGTGCTTATGTATAAAATAAAAATGGCTCTTTCATAAAGAATAAAACTAAAATTTCATAACAAGATAGGGAGAAAGATTTTTTTAAAAAAACTCGATATATGTTTTCTAATCTGAAATACCTTTGTTATAGAAGATTGTTAATTGTCTCCATAGTTGAATGTATTTGTAACCAGTCAGAAGTTTTAAGCATGCGAATTGCTACATTATGGTTCCGTTGTAGGAACTATTAGGTACTACATATTCCTTAGAAATGTTAAAGGCAGTGAAATTTAAAAGGAACATGGACATGAGCATTAGTTAACTCATCACATCCTTCTAATGAATAAATGGAAATATTTAGACTAGCCACCATTCTTCAAGATGTTAAGAGTTACAAGAAATAGTCCAAAATCCATAGCCTATGCCACACATTTTTCTCAGCAATCTCACTTTCAAGAAAGGATCCTATATTAGAACTTTCTCCATTCATTAGCTAATTTCCTTCTGGTTTTTTTTTTAATATTTACATTTACAACATTTGATAATTGCTGTGTAACAGCAATTTTAAAGGCAGTGTGCAATAATAAATAGACACAGATGAATAGAGAGACATACTAAATAAGCCAATAAAATAGAAGATGCTAAAAACATCAGAGCAGTAAGAAAAGCAATTACAACTTCACGCAATAGCAGAAAATGCAGATAATATTAAAAATCAAATTAAATTTAAAAGCCTGAAGGGACAGAGGATAAGGCTGAAACCATTGCCAATTATTGTATTTTCCAGGTATGGGGTCTCTCCCCAAGCATTTCTTCACTTTTTTCAGACCACATTCCAGTAGAAACATCAGATAATGTAACAGCTGTTCTGAATTCCATAAGACCACATAGTAGTTGACCAGTAGAAAATACATCAGATTGTGCAGTCAGTAAAGACTGAAAGGATACTACATTTCTTGTGGCATAACCTTCAGTAAACTAGATTTAATGCTTGAGGCAGCTTCTTTGGTTAAACAAACTTTGAGGGGGGAGGGGAATATGACTTGACCAAGATCCAGATTTTACAGACTGATAAACTGAAAGGGATACAAAACTACGAGAAATGGTTGTTATGGATACATTAAGCTGACCTACCCCCATAGTAAATCCAAATAGAAGCATATCTTGTCAAAATAGGCAAATAAATTGCAGGAAACTATTATATAAAAGACACCTAGTGAAAATACCCTTGTGGGAGATTGTAAGCTGCCAAGATAATTCCTTATGAGTCACATTTTTAATGACACCGTCTAATAATAGAAAGCTCTTCCTGCTACCATTTTAATGGGGAAAACTTTCTAATGGAGAGCGAGGGGCCGAGTAGGGATATACAGCTTTTGGAGATGAAGGTTACAAGTGATTTTGAAATAGTTTGTCGGAATCTGGTCCAACAAGTCAATGCGACTTAAAGAAATGATCAGGAACAGGACAAAAAACTGAATATACGACTCAGGCAATATGCATGCCTGAGACCCAATTTTTACCATTTATTATCTCTCATAATAAAAAAATGAAATATTCTACAAAGGAACCAGAAGTACTATTTTAGGTACACTAGTCCCAAACATTGTAATGTGCTTTCAAATACGACCACTTCCATACATTAAAATGTATTTATGCTTTATATAAAAATCCGTATCTCTTGTTTGTCCAAACAGAGCTTATCCTGGACCTATATCTTACATTAAATTGATAATATTCTGAATATTTTCTATGTCCACATGGTTCCATAACATATTGCTTATGCATTATTTTGTTTCCATTCAATTTGTACTTTACAATTTAATTTCTATAGAGCCAGATATGTATATTTCAGCTGATAGTTCTCGGCTTTAATTCAATGTATCCTCCTATCCCTGCTGGGACATATTGAATTAAAGCCTAGAAAACTTGTAGGTAAGGTCTGGTCACAAGAGAAACATTAATTTTACAACCACAGTGAAATTTAACTTGCAACTGGCATTAGATTACTAATGATTTAAGTAGCAATTATACACAAACACAGTTATGAAAATGATTTAAAATGTACTGGTGTATCACTTTTCTTTAAGAAGCCTATATTTAATCAACCAATGACTGAAAAAAAAATCCCTGGTTTATTCAAGCATTTCTATACTGCTCATTAGTATGCAAAATGTAGAAGAATATTTTTCTGTCCTCTATAAAGCAATTCTTAAACAGGTTGTTTTCATAGATCAGCTGTTCCAGTTGACATATGAAGGTCATTTGAGTCCATTGTAACTTCTAAGCCTTATGTCTTTCTGAAGCATGGTATCTCATATTCTTTACTTAGCCCCCACTGACAGTATGGAATATTCCTCTTTGGGTATAACGCACAGGGTGGGGACTAATATTGGGAGCTATTTATCCTTTATGATCATTATTATTTTGACTGGTCCACCACTGCAGAAAATGTGATAGAGTGGAACTGGATGTGACTAGCAATCCATGCTTTTGGAGGTCAGATAATAGAAACTCTGTGTATGTACATACACATAAAAGCGTCACCATTTTTTCAATGAGTGCTGTCAGAATAAAAAATCAAAGCAGAATTCATTTCTCAACAGTTGGACACCAAATGTTGACACCCAGATTGCTAATAGCTGTAACGAACGAGTTCAAGAGCTCTTTTGTGGTAGGCTTGTATGAAGTGAACATATTCAGCAGTTACTCCACAGAATTGCAGCAACTTGCTCTATCTTGACAATTCAATTGGAAGCAACAAGGCAGGAGCATCTTGCCTCATTCAGCCACCTTCTTCAAGGAAAATGGCGCATGCACAAGCATGAAAGCTGCTTGACCTGAAATGGCTCAATCATTTCTGGTGCTTTGGAATTGGGAAAGACAGTTTCTTCTCTTCAGTGAGCTTTTCAAAGTTGATAAAAACAATGTCAAAGCTAGATGCTCCGTTGAAGCATCTAGTTTCATAGTTTGTGCCCCAGGTCTACATTGAGCCGCAGTGGTGCAGTGGTTAGAGTGCAGTACTGCAGATTAATTCTGCTGATTGCTGGCTGTCTGCAATTTGGCAGTTGAACTTTCACCAGGCTCAAGGTTGACTCAGCTTTCCATCCTTCTGAGGTCGGTAAAATGAGGACCCAGATTGTTGGGTGCAATATGCTGACTCTGTAAACCACTTAAGAGAGGGCTGTAAAGCAGTATATAAGTTTAAGGGCTATTGCTATTGCTACATTGCCCACTCCTTGTATTGTGTGTTTGGATTTTGAGGGGATAGTTAAAATAACAATTCTGATTACATTCCAAAATTATTTAGACTATGCCTGTATACTATTTTATTCTGCATTTTAGAGTTTTAATATGTTTGTAGATTAACCTGCCAAGAACATATGGAACAGCAATATTAAATCAATATTAAAAATGATTAAACATCATAATTCTTTTAGAGATGTTTTTAAAATTTATCCTTACTAGAGGCTTTATCTTTATTGAAGTACTGAACTAAAAATGGAAATATTAGACCTTTCTAACAGTTAAAACATTTAGATGGTTAGGACTTTCAAACCGTTTTTCCTTGTAACCATCTAACTAGCTAGCTAACTATCCTTGGACGCCAACGGCAGTTTGTCTTGTAGTGTTGTGACTCATCAGCGTTCAGCAGAGCTGGCAGCGGACTCTGACTCCGAGGATTCGGGCCAAGCTTGCAAAGTTCGGACAAAGGATCTGTGTGTGAGGCAGGGCCATCTTCTAGCTGTTGGGTGTCTTCTGCATCCGACAGGAGCGAAGCAGAGCAGATGGAAACAATGATTGATGCACACATGCGCAGACTGAATAGGAGGCACAAACAGTTGAAGAAGTGAGGCCACAGATGATGGGTGAATGGCCACTGCCCTAAGGCATAAAGAAGTGCGAAAGGAGAGGGGCATTCACAGAGAACAACTCATTTACATCTTGTACTGGAACCTGGAATTCTGTCTTTTGCTTCAAGAACAGTGTCTCTGCAATTATAGTGGACCTTTACCTCGTGCTTCGGTCCCAAGCCTTGTGCAAGTGTGTAGTTATCTCTGGACTTGGCAACCTTCCCAGGCAACTTGGCGGGTTGTGCTAATAACTCTTGATAACAGAAACAGTTTGTGTTCATTTAAAAATAAAAAGGAAAGTTAGCTTTAAGAGTGGGCTTGAAGTGTTTGTTTGTAGCCTAGAACAGAACATGTAGGATGTTAGAGACTATCTGGGAGAGTCGTTGCTTAGATTTTAGTTTTAATACCTAGTGTTTCCATTCTAAGGTGAATAAAGAACAGAAAATATAAAATACTTCTTCCTCACACCTAAGTCAGCTACTATATTCTTTTTAGTCAGTAAAACATAGGGGGTTTAGATGAAGAAACTCTCCTGATTTAAGACAGTCTCCTAGGTGTTTATCACTGCAGAATATCTGAAGAGACCAAATAGCTTATTCTAAGGGCCTTACATCTGTGTGCAGTTCTAGAGTGCTAATAGACTCTAAAGAACAAAGAATTTCAATGATCAAGGTAAAAAAAAATTAAGAGTCAAGCTACAGAAAACAATTTACTGATCTGTGCTATCCACCACTTTCTTGATGCTTATTTGTCTGATGCATGGCAACTGCCCAGTTGGCTTCACAATAAGATAATTGGTATCATTTTTGATGCAAATGGACAAGGACAGCTGCTATTTTCAAAACTAATGGGCCTTTTACTATCTAAATTATGAAAAGTCCAACTGTCTTTGAGCTAAAAGCTAGAAAAGAAAAAGAACTGTGTTTGCTACCTTTCATGGATGCTATGGCCTGGCTGAAGTCAGTTAAAACATTTGGCAACAAGCAGGAATCAAAGTGCCCAAAAGCTCAGCTACTCTCCTGCTAGAACAGGGGCGTTAAACGTGCGTTGACATGGCATTGTCACATGACATATCGGGACTTTTTCCCCCTTCGCTAAACCGGGTGGAGATGGGGCTAGCACGTGATGCATCCGGTCCATGGGCCGCGGGTTTGACACCTCTGTGCTAGAACATATTGCTGACTAAGCCTGCCTAGCATTTCTGCAGCCTGCAACTTTCTGATTTTGTACTTTCCAGAGTACTAGGTGGTCTAAATTCTGGATCAGGGTCTGAGCCAGATTGAGGAGTCCTTAGAGTAAGAAGCTCTAGTGAGATAAGAATTAGTTTCACAGTGTTAGCACTTATGCAGTTGGCAATTTCTGGAAAATCTACCTCCTGTTTTATCCAGACACTAGCTGATGACCTGGCTTTGCCCAGGTATAGTGGGTCCTGACGCTTATCCCCCGCTGCCTCCTCAGTTGCCGTGCAGCCCCATCAAGCCCAAACTCTTACTGGTGTTTCTGCCTGTGGCTCATGCAGTACCACCGGGCTCAAAGTCTTCCTGGCACCTCTGCCACTGCCTCGTCCAACCCTAGCCCAGCGCCTCCACCGCTGCCTCATCCACCCCAGCCTGGCACCTCCGCTGCTTCTTGTCCCGTCTCTGCCTCCTCCTAACAGCTGCCTCGTCCATTGAACAAAATTGGTGGTGTGTAATGCGCGCCTGTGCACCTGTACTGCGAATGTACCACATGCACTGTGAAGGAGTTGGCACTTTGCTATTCTTTTTAGGAGGCACAGACCCCCCCTAATGGCATGTGAGACCCCACAGTGTTTGTTCCCGGAGGGTAAGGTATCAGTGTGCCAAGTTTGATTGAAATTGGTGCAGCCATGGAAGAGCGTATATGGCACATACACACCTACCCATGCACACACACTCTGTTTTATAGGTATAAAAAGAAGAGAAGAAGAAGATATCAGAAGCAGAAGCATGACAATTAAGGCCTGAAAGCATCTGTATATCCTTTAATTTTTTAGCACTTCAGCTGTTGAGTTATTCATTTAGTTTTCAATTACTTCCTATCTTTAAACACCCAGGGGATGTATAATATATACATATATATAATAATAACATATGTATAATAAACTATTCTGTTGAAAATGAATTTTGTATTCAATGTAAAACATGGGGTTATAAGTGTAACCTTTCTCTTCATTATTATAAATTATTTGTCTCTGCACAGTGAACATGAAAGGTTATGATTGCACATAGCTAATTTTTTGTGCATTGCTTAAATCAATTGTTGTTAAACCTTTTGGAGATAAGCTCTGTATTCTATACTGTAGAAATCAAGAGCTACATACGGTACCTCTTTGGCCCAGTGCAGGAAAATATTAAACTAATCATGGTATACTCCGAACTAACAATAACATTGCTCTACTAATCCAAAATATGCATTAGATTGCTTTCAAAAATGGTCTTACCCCGATACTCCTCTGGGGAAAATGTATCCCAGCAAAATTTTAGGGATATCACATTGCCTTTGTCTCATCTCTATCACACCGCTAAAACAGCTTAAAGTTGCCTTGAATTATTCCATTTTTATAGCACTGTTTTCTCTTTTCCTAACACATTTTCTGCTATAGATGCAATCAAACATGCTTCATTAACAGTGTGTGTAATGAACAGTGAGGGGGCTGAGATCTGCCAAGTTTCTACTGGCTTTTTATTGTGTTCACGCTTCTCCCTCCATGGCCATTTAAGACCCAACCAGACCCCTGGTTCCTCGGAAGGCACCTGCCTGCATAATATGTGAGAAGATGATGAAGCAGTCATAACTAAAAATAAAGCAGATACATAACCAGATATGATAAGGGGCACGAATCTTGTTGATTCCTTCGGAGAGTAGATAAGAAGGAAACAAATAATTAAAGAGACCAAAGAAAAATGTCATCTGAAGTAGATAAAGGAAGTTGAGCATGAGCATATGGAAACCCCACCCCCAATCCCATCAACAACTACCCAACCTTTAACAAGGCTGCCATTGTTATGAATCAACAAAGCAAGATCTTGGGGGGGGGGGCATAAGTATCACTTCCCTCATTCCAAAAAGCCATTCACACATTCCATTACATCTGCTTTCTGTTTATGTACTGTAGCCTGCCCTGCTAAAAACTACTGAAAAATACTTAATAAGTAATCTTTGAATTTGATCAGGAAAGGAAGCATGCAAACTTTTAAAGGTGCAAAATACAGTTTGAACAAGATAACTATTCTGTCATCTCACAGGGCTCAAAACTAGCTCTTCATTCTTCACTGCAGTTGTCAGCTGCACTTTTCACACAGCCATCTTCAGTCTGTCATTTCTTCCTCTGGAAACTGGTTAGTGTGGGTTGTATGCAGTTATTTCCTCTGCTGCTGGGGATATCCAGGAAGAGTGTTGTTATTTTCTCCTTTCCTTGCAAATTTTATTCCTTTGAAGATGCTGATTGTTTTATGTGTCTGTCTTTATTATGATGAAGTGTCATCTAATATTGGATTCATATTTTTAGTTATATGTGTGGGAGTGCTACAGTTTCCAGATGCTGCACTATGGTCTCTGGTATGAGTCCGGGAAGTAGTGATGGCATGGGTATTCCTTTGATTTGTTGCTATGTTTGACTGTCAAACTAAAAGTACACATTGTGGCAGAAGTTAATGAAATCCATGATTCTGGATATTACAATTGTAATGTATTTAGCTAAATCAACTATTATGTACCATTACTCCCACTGATTATTTTGCTAGTTTGGATTTATAATGATAATGTTACCTACAGTTGGATAAGAAAACATTTGCAAGCATTTAATCAAATTCATAAGGCATCAAGGATTCCACAGTCTCTGAATAGACACAGGCTTGGCATTTTTCAGAAGAGCATTATACCCATGTTCAGAAGTAGCAATGTCAATGTTGTTAGCCAGGTTAAAAAGTAGTTAAGCTTCCTTCCCAACTTTTTCTTTTCAGATAATTTGTATACTTTCATTTCAGGTTGAAAGAAGGAATCCGCACTGATGCGATGCCTATGTTTAGCAGTGTTATGAGGAGGAACCAGGCTTTGGCACAAAAGCCCAATTGTGCAAGACTTTCTCACTGAAGAAACATGGTTTCATTATGTTCAACCTGGACTATGGATTCCTCTCCTGACATGTGGCTGCATCACTCAGTCACCACCTCAGATTCCTTATTAGTGTTGTTGCAAATGAAGCCTTCTTAGATAATCTTGAGTTTTTCTTTACTCACTTTTATGACAACTTGTACATTGTAACTTTTTCCTTTTTGAAGTTTTTAAAAACAAAATACCTAGTGTTTATGGCATGAAACTGTGGAGCGTGTGAAAGAGTCCTTTTTTCCAGAATTTTACCATAGTTTTGGAGTAAGACAACTGTACTGTATTTGCATGTGCTAGTAATTAATTGCCATACACAGACCCACACAGACCCACTTCCCCCAAAAGCTCTCAGCTCTGATGAAATGAGGAGGGAAAGCAAGAATGATAAAATTGTGGCATCCAATTAAATTAAACACTAGCCTTCTCTATAGAATCCCACTTAATTACAGGCATCCTGTAGGAGTTGATCAGCAAAAGTGGTTTTCCAATTGTTACAATGATCAACATCATTGAGCCAAGTCTATGCATGGCTGCTCCGATGTAAGCCTCGCTTAGTTCAATTGTGTTTTTTCCTCAATGACAATTGCATAATGTTTGCAAGGTAATTTGCATATGGCTGCTTCTCCCATACGCCTGAAGTTCTGATTCAAAGATGCATTCCTTGTACCTGTTGTAATTGACAAAGAAGTATTTCATTCTTCAAAATTCAGGGCAGATGTGTGTAATTTGCACATTTTAAAAAAAAAATTCTCCTTAGAAGGAGACAAACATGAATGTGTACAACACTAGATCAAGAAGAGGCACCAACTACAGCCTTATAAGCCTCGGAAAATTCATGATGGCCTTAATGTAAAAGCTGAACAGAAGGCATTCATTATGAAGATATGTACAAAAAAAATGTAAATTTATCTGTAAATAACTTTAGAATATGTATTAACGTGGCATTTTGATTTCTTCCAATTATATAAAAAGGGAGACATAAAAGTGATTTTTCTGTGGATATTTGGTGCTCTATGAATTAGGCCTTTATTCTTCATATTTTTCTGGAAACTGTATGAAAATATCTAGTCTTTATGCTGTACAAAATCATCCTGTCTCATGGTGCAGTTATTTTGTTTCTGTAGTTCACCTTTGGGCTCAGTTTGGGAAGGAATACTGAACTATTTTGATCCTTTTGTGGCATTTATGTATGATTTTGTAGTTCTTTATTTTACAAAGTAGTTAGAATGTAACATTTCACATCCAAAATACCTTTTCTTATGTTATCCCCTAAAATGTGGGTGGTCCATGTGGGAATCTCCAGATTTTGCTTAATAGCAACCCCACCCTCCTTCGCCATCTATCATATTTGCTTGAATTGATAGGAATCTAAAACCACACCTGGAGATTTGTGCGTTCTTAGGCAGCTGGCACAATGAGGCCATGTGTATCATTATATCATGTAAATGAAGTCAGGATGCAAATGATGTTACTTTCTCTTCCACCCTCAGTTGCTCACATACACATTGTTTATTCATAAATTCATTATATATGTGCAAAATTGTATTTGAGGACAGAGCCTTCCATAGCATTTGTTTATTATTTTATACAATTTATTATGTGATTCCCCCATCTCAACAAAGTGATTCTGAGGGGCTAACAAAAAAAAATATAGATTATGGAGCAGATATAATGTTGGCTTTTAAAAGTAGCTTTATAAAGTGGAACTACTAGCTGAAATAAATACTCGGTTCCTATCCTTTTTTGCTATTTAGATACGAAATCCTTATTATTTTCTTTGATTTTAAGGGAAGTATTTTAAAATTCTGTCTATAGCACTGTCAACTGCTTTATTCCAAACAAATATATCCTTATAATCAGAATTTGTAAGCAGGGTTAGAAATTAATTGCTCAGACCTTGTTACTTTGCTTAAAATCAAACATAATTTAAGTTGTTGCACATGTGGTATAATGAGTCAATGAAAATGATTAATTTATTTGGAAGAGAGGTAATCTTAGGGGAAAAACATTTTCTATATTAGTTCATAAGGAGTCAGAATTATATCTACATTAAACAAGGTTGAACATGTGCTAATAATTTCAAAAGCTATTCTGTTTATAGTAGTTCAGCACATTCTGCTGTGTTGGGTTTCTGTATACATTAAACTAAAAGAGATTGCCTTCACATTCTCTTTAACCAAAAAGGGATATTTAGAGAAACTTCACATATTCTTTTCAAAATACATCTATAAGAGATCACAGACATATGCTGTATCTAGCTAATAATAGGCTGTCATTTTAAAACTTTATAAGTCAAATATATTTACACTGAAAACTTAAACATGGTTTGCTCCATTCAATTGGGCAGGATTCTTATGAACTAAATCCAGGGATAGGATTCAAAACTTTTTTAACAACTGGTTCTCTGCCTGGTTGCTGGGTGGGCGTGGCCATGGTGGGTGTGGCCTAGTTGGCCTCCTGCACCATGGGGCATTTTCACTCTCCCTAGATTCCAGAGGCTTTCTTCAAGCCCCCAGGAGGGCAAAACAGCCTTCCCTGGGCTCCGGAGACCTTCCAGAGGATGGAAACAGCCCGTTTTTGGACTTCCAGAGCTTCTGGGAGGTCCATTTTTCACCCCCCAAGAGTCTCTGCACGGGCCCTCCACTTACCTGGTATCCAAAATGGGCTGCGTGGAGACTCCTGAGGTGGGTGGGGCAAGCCAGTCATTCAAAAACTACTGGTTCGGCGAACCATATGTAAAATTAACATCCGGTTCGCCTGAACCAGCCCAAACCAACTGAATGCCACCCCTGATTATATCCATAGTAATTGTGTTCAAACAACATACTAAGCTAAAAGACAGTGCCTAGCTTGTGGTGCTTTGTAGTATTCTCTATATTGTTTTCTTAAGAATATGCATATAAAGTATTTTCAGAAAACTTTTTTTTTTACAAAAGTGTTTATACATGCTTTTTCAAGAGGCAACTGAACTTTTTGGTTTTTCTTTGAAGACATTTTACTTCTCGTCCAAGAAGCTTCTTCAGCATTCTTTGCATACTTTTTTATATCCTTTTATAAAACAGAAGATTCAGATGATCTGTTGACATCTTGATACCCTGGTTCTTTCACGTTCTGGAAGTTCTTTCATCATTCTCTTACAATTCACTTACTCATTAGCAATATTGTTGCCTGTTTGTTTGATATAAAGTGCGGCTGGCATTGCCAGAAAGAAATTACCCAAAAAGTAAAAATAGTTTTATCTAGTTCTTAAACATGTGTGGAAAGTATTATTTTAGGTACAAGCTTTAGGAAGAGATGTTTTTCAGGATGCATTGACATGAGCAAAGATCTTTAGCTGCATGAAGAGGTGCTGTACTCTCAAGGTTCAACTCAGCTGCTTCAACGGGTTTCTTGTCAACTTTTAATGTATTCATCTAGCATACTTCACTAGCTATTTTGTTTTTATATGTAGAATTGTGAAAGCACTTCAAATGCTTTAACATTTCTATAAAACAGAATTACTAGGGAAAACAGAGTTTGTGACTCTTTAACTGAACTGCAGAGTGTCCCAATGTTTCGGTTTGATTTCCTTCATCTGCACTAACTGGAGTAAGATTCTTACTTTATTCCATATATCCTGTATCAGACCAACAAGGAATCCCTAAAGATATGGTTGTATGACTTTTTATTGCAGTCTTGGGGGCTTTTACTATAACCTCAAGGTTGTAAACCAATGAGTAAACATAAAGCCATAGTTAAAGGTAAAGGTAAAGGTTTCCCTTGCACATACGTGCTAGTCGTTTCC
>JANHFQ010001643.1:265455-275653 GCA_032468035.1 Aparallactus werneri
ATTCAAAGTGCTGGTCGCTACCTTTAAAGCCCTACATGGCATCGGACCAGCTTACCTTAGAGAGCGCCTCCTGCAACACTTGCCTCCCAGTAACCAGTTAGGGCCCATAGGGTGGGCCTGGAGGGTCGGACAGTGCCATCTGGCGGTACCTAGGGCTAGGGCCTTCTCGATTGTGGCCTCCACCCTCTGGAATGAACTGCCTCCGGGGATCCGGATCATGCTGGATCTCCTGACCTTCCACAAGTCTGTAAAAACTTGGCTTTTCCGGTGGGCTATCCCTCAATGAACAGAGGCCAGGGGTTCAAACGGTGGTCTGGACAATGATTGGAGGACTATTACTGTTCTCACGCAGCTGGGAGGAAGGTACGCAAGCAACAAGCCCAACTGAACCCGTGAGTCCAACCAAAGGAAGAGGGTTTTGCATCCGATAATCTCTGAAACAAGGACCCTGCGAGGTTGCAACTCCTGGCGTATGACTATATATAATTACTTCTAGAAAGCTGTATTGTATTTTAGTATAACTAATACAATATTTGACTGAATGATTGATTGACTAATTATGTAGCATCAAGTAGGTGACAACTCTTAGTGACTACTTATACCTAAGATGTCACTGTATTTCATCTTTCACTGTTGAGTTTCCCCATGTTCATTATTTTATGTTTCAAATTCCCATGCTAATTTTGTCTTTCAGGTTTGAATTTTATTTTCCTGCATGGCAATTTCAGCAACTAGATTTCTGAAGATTCATAAATATCATTGGTACTTACAAAGATCATTACTTCTTCCTTAGTAGCATATTGAGTGCCATCCAACCTGAGGGGTTTTCTTAATGCATATATAGGGATGGTATACTGTTGCCTTCTCCTGTGCAATATGAAATTATGACTTTGCCCTTGTCACTAAAGTGATCTTCTACCTCGAACAACTTCCTTTATTGCTGCTGCCATTTTGCTTTAGCTAGACAACTGAGTCCTTCAGACCTTTTCTTTTGGGAATATATTCACTTGATCTACATTCCCAGTATTCTTTGTTATCCTTCTCAGGAACACTCTGTTGCCATGGTAAACATTTGGAGGGATTACAACAATTGATTAATTAATGGAATCACACAATAAATATTAAAATAATTTAACTGGTATTTAATTAACATATAATAATTACAGTATTTATTACCTATAAATTACCATAATACAAAACCTTGAAGGATACTTTAGCATTTAGAAATTAAATAGAAAGTTTGATAACTCATCAGTCAGTCAGATAAACTTTTACTCATATATCATGCTTGGCAATTCTCCATCTCTTAAATAACCTTTTGATCTTCAGTAAAGATTTTATCTCAGCATTCTTTCTAGTCATCTAGATCATTTTGCTTATTACTTTTTCATATCAGTTATTCAAAATTTATTATGGTTGCTTTGCAACTTTATCTTTGATTTTTCAGTTTAACTGAATAAACTGATTCAGTTCTGATAAACTGATTAAACAGAATCAGTTTATCAGAACCACATTTTTCAAAATATTATTACCTAGTGTGGATTTTCCATTATCAGGCTAGGTCCTTAGTAGTTTCTTAACAATTTTAATAAAGCTGATATTGTTGATTTAAAAGTCAAAGTTTGGATAAGAAGAAATTCCTTGTATCTGGTTCCTTTTAATCAAGGCATGAAAAAAAATGTAGTACAGGCATGATATTATGAAAGGTTAAATGCGTATTCATTTTCCTCAACCACTACATTGATGTGTAATTATGTAATTGGTTTATGGGGGTGGGAAAAGCTTACAAAGTAATTTTTATAACATTTTTTCTAACATTAGTGGTAGGTTTCATATAATAGAGTGTTTAGTTTCATGATATCACATAAAATATTTTATTGCAACAGAATTTTTTTTCTGAGTTGTTAATAATTTTTAAACTGCCCAGAATTTTTTTAGATTGGAGTCGTACAGTATATAACACATAAAGAAATATCCTTTTTAAAAGTGTCCACTTACTTGTGAATGAAATAATTCTCTGCCAACTTTATCATTTCTTTGTTAGGTAAGAACATAACTATTTTCATTACTATAAATTAGCATTTCAAAGGTCTTATTTCTACAACTGAACAGTTTCAGCCATGAAACAACTAGAAAGAAATATATTTATCCTACTATTCAGAATCCTCCTTTCTGGTACAAAATGTAAGAAATGGAGAATAGTAAATCGCAAAAGACACAGCAGACAAATTGCCTTACATTGAATCAAGTTTCCATAACTGAGGCAGTGATGTTTCTTTTTATCATCCACAAGGATGTTATGCAGCTATTCCAACTATAGGTGGCACTGTGGCTCAACTGAGACAAGGTAGAGTATCCTTTCAGGCCAGCAGGTTTCAATCTTGTTTTTCTTAAGTGTAAATACGCCATTTGCTCATGAACCAGACTTTCCGGCTTAGCGCATCATGTGAAGATATTTCATTTATACAGTTCTTTTACTGAAGGATAGATATATGAAGGATACTATTTGGGTCAGGGAGTGTTGAATCGTCTTCTCAGATACTGTATTTCATTTTTCAAATTGTTTTCTTCTTAGAACATGGGAAAGCTCTAATCACAAATCCTATTATAGATTCTGACACATCCAAGTCCAATCAATAATATACTTCTTTGTGTTGATGATGACAAATGAATCATCATCAGTTCTGGCTTCTTCTTTTTCTTTTAAAAAAAGATTTATATGCAAGACATCCCTTTTTCCTTCATCTAATTTAGAACCCATCAGCTTAGAGATCTGCCTCTTTTGTGCATACATTGTGATGTCACATCTCCCCCCTCCCCCAAAGGGGCAGAGTTTGCAGCACTATGACATGATGCTGCATTTGTCATTTTGACAAAATCAAAAAGCTTTTGGGGACGGAGTCTGTGGTTCTAATAATTCATTTGGAAATTGTCAGAATTTTGTTAAACCACTCAGTAAACTCATTGCTCTGCAAATCAGGCTCATATTCTAAAAATATTATTTCTTCAATGTCAGCATCATCACGACAAGCAAAGTTTTTTTAAACCAAACTCATCTCTGGGTAAATTGAAAGACAGATCCAGGTAGTTTTTCTGGCTGTTATAGAGAAGTTTTTGCCATTACCTTATTCCAGGATGTCTTCCCAACATCCCAGTATAGCCTCCAATCCCTGGATTTCTGAAACCTCACATTAAAATGTAGGCCAGGGATGTCTTGCATTGTCCTGGTGGCCTCATGTGATCTATCGGGACTTTTCCCCCCTTGCTAAACGGGGCATGGAGGTGGCTAGCATGTGATGCATCCAGCCCACAGGCCACGAGTTTGATAGCCCTGATGTAGGCCCTAATTTACTTAGTTTTTTGAGATTAGCCAAACTGGGGTAGGTGCTTCCACCTCCAGTAAAGCTGTTGCATTATTTGAGTTTTGTTTCCAGACAATCAAGGGGGGATACAATACACAGTTCTCCCTTTATTTATTTATCTATTGTTCCCTTTTTGAATTTATATGCTACCTAGTTCCAAATGGAAGGGGAGCTTTATAAAACTATGAAGTTTAACATCTCACAGTCAATCATTTTTCCTATTTTTGTATCATTAAAGAACCCTGTTCTGTAGTAACTCAGCAGGGCTTGAAGGATAAACTTTCTATCTGAGAAGCCCATGGGGTTTTATGCTCTCCCTATGCCTTACTCCTGCTTGGGCATAACTGTCATCATCTATCTCCTAGGGATTATCTCATCAACCCTGGTCTTTAGGAGAAATAAGGCTCCCATCATGGTCTATACTGTTCTTCTTTTAAATAAAACAAAACAATTGACATACTGTAGTTAATTTCTAAAGCAAAACCTACTGGTTTTGAAGGCATGTGAATACAGGTAGTACTCAACTTACAATCATACATTTAAAGACAGATCAAAGTTATAACAGTACTGAAAGATGTGACGTACAACTGGTCCTTGAACTTAGAAGATCATCATCCCCAATGGGGATTTCCCATGCTCACATGATTAAAATTTAGGTGCTTGGTAACTGGTATGACCGCTGGGTTGCCGATTCATAATGGGTCTTCTTCAGAGCGTCTTGGAGAGTAACATGCTGGTCAACATGGAAGGACCCTCCCAATATGTGAGGAAGGAGGGTCCCTCCTCATGATAGATAAATACGGGAAATAGCAGAGTTTCTGTTTCAAATAACATCCGAGTCCTCTGTTTCCCAAGCTGTAGCTACTTACTTTTTAAACATCGCTGGGCCTGCCTAACTCACCCAAACCACAGCAGCCACAAGTGCCAAGTTAAGACACATTGTGTCTGTCATACATAGGATTATATTTTCCTCTGAATTACTTGGTGGTGGTAGAAACTTTCTTTGTGTCTGAGTTTGATTGCTTATGCATGTATGGGTAGCACATATAAAGGAAATCAAATACTATATCTGCCTCTTTTTGCCTGCCAGTAAGGAGATCTTTCTTATTGCACACTTCATACACAAATGTACTAGAAATAGGCAGACAGACACATACACATACACACTATATGGATGTAGAGAGAAAGATATTTGGATTCTTTTAGTTAGGTTTTCTATAATTTATTTTTTTCCTTCTGTTTTGGAAACAATTTCAGTGAAAAAGAATTAAAAATTCTCAAAATCAGTTTTGAGGAAGACCTATGATTTGTCTCACCTTGAATTTTGAATATAGAATATAAAGCTGCATAAGTGGGAACAATCAGGGTTACAGCTAAAATCTAACTAAACTTTTTAGCGAGGTCATTGAAATGTACACTTTCTATCCATTTTAAAGGGCTAAAAAGAGATACATTTATTGTCAGTAATTAGAAGTGAAGTGATTACCATTTCAAGATAATTTCATACTTCTGAATTAAATTGAAATTCATTTTAGAATGGCATTCTGGAATTCCTGAAGATGTGTGTTTTCTATGAAATACTGCCCTGTGAGAGGGTTGTAAACAACCACGCACATCTTCAAAGTGTGAGCTTCTGAATTTTCTACAGCAATCTTCTTTGCAATCATAATGGGATATTAATTGTGTGGACAATGAATGGGGCAGTTTGGAATAATTTAGGAAAGCTTCATTAGCAGTGTAAGATAGATGGCCATTTCAGGCCCAGCAAACTCCTTGAAAACAGTATCTGTTGAACCAGGACTTACTGTGAACCACTGCTTGCAGTTAGCTTGAAACTCAAATCCTCAGATCAAGAGCAAAGTACTGCATTGCAGCTCTCTGTCTGCTTTGCACAAATTGTTGTTGGCACTGACCATCCAGAGTGGCTTGGCACTAGCATGCTATTTTCAGCTTCATCAGGCAATTCTATTATCAATTATTGTATTATATATATAAATCTTCCTTTTGGAAATGAAAGCTATTGGATGGCTCATGTATTGAATTCCTATTGTCCTCAAAGCTCCCAAGTGGGTAGTATTTACTTTTTACACAAGTGTAATGCTTTCTGACGTAGATGTTTCTTAATTTGAAAAATTGTCTATCCCTAGCCTTTAGTTCTGGACTCCACTGAGGCTTCATGCAGAGTTTGAGATGAAGGAATGAGAGGATATGTTGGAATTGTTTAGCTAAAGTGTGTCATTGAGATTCACTTGACTATGATATTCTGAGAAGATGAGAATGTCTTAAAGGAACCGTGAGAAATGTTTGCTATTTCCCTGTTAGATAACCAGGGGGACATTTGATCTGTGTTTTTCTAATTTATAATACAAACTAAAAAGAGGAGTTTGCAGCAAAGTATCATTCCTTTCTATATAGCTATGTGCTTTTATTTTTCTTTTTTATTATATATTTTGTGCTTTTACTAGTTTTATTGTAATCTACCTAGGGTCACAGAAAAATGAGATGTGCAGCTATATAAATTGAGTCAGCAAATACATAAATAACAGCCAGCCAGCCATCATACATTCTTCAAGAATATTTTTCAATCTCAGTATTAGGCAACTAGTATCAATCTATGGACAGTTAGGAATGAAACTTCAACACATTGCCTTCAACTCCCAACCCTTTGAATTACAAAGATCCAATTAAAGGTGTCATGGGCCACTAAGAATAGAATAATCTCTGTATTAGCAGTTTTTCCATGTCTTATGTACATATCGAGCACCGCAGCTACAATCAACTTGTCTTTGTGGCTACCTTCTTATCTGCAATATACTGTAGTTTTTAATCTGCAGTTGAATTGGAGTCTTCTGTCAAGAGGGTAGTTGAATTTAGGATTGAATGTTTGGAGATTGTGATTCGCTTCTCTGCCTGAGTGTGAGTTCAAGTTTGTATTTTAAATCTAACACTGAATCTATTTTTAAAATCCTCAGTGGTTTTATCCTAAAAATCAGGCATTAAAAAAAAAAAAAAGATGATACCTAACTATATTATTTACCGATGTTAACCATTGTTTTAATTAAGCAAATTGTCTTCAGGTTTGACAGAAAATCATTTTGACAATGATTTTATACATTGTTGATATTTCCAGGATAGGAGAACTATAGTTATTCCCATTTATATTCGGATAATATTGGCATGTTCAATTTTTTCCTTGCAAACTTGATCTAAAGGAAATAGCGAATACATATGAATCTTAATATTCTAAGAAATGGTGCTAAACTGGAAATACTCTCTTCTGGACAGTTAATTATCTGAAGATTCAAGTAAGTCAAGGAACCCAGGAAGTTACTTTATGGTCTGTCAGCCTTTGTCCATCTAGCTCAGGATCAAACTAGATTTCTTGGGAGGGTCGGAGCAGCATTATAGTTGTCCTCCATGGGCCAGTTGGAGTCGAAGGGGGAGGAGATGGGATGGGATAGATGCCTTCCTGCAGCACCCTGCGGGCATTGGGCAGGCAATCCCTGCATGCCCCATTTTGACCAGAGTTCTGTAGGAAGCTGTCCAGGCCAAAAATTGAGTACACGGGGGCCCCATGGCCCCACACCCCATTTTGGCTGGCAAAGTTCTGCAGGAGGCAGTCCAGGTAAAAAAATGGGGCATGCAGGGGCTATCTAAAGCTCCCTTATGCCCCATTGTGGCCGGCAGAGTGCTGCAAGAGGCTGTCCAGGTCGAAAATGAGGCATGGAGGATCGTGCATCGCCCCTGTGGCCCATTTTGGCTGCCAGAGGCATCGCAGACTGGTCCTTTGCTATTTCCAGACCAGCCCCGCAGGCCAGATCTAAGCACTCTGCAGGCCAGATCTGGCCCATGGGCCTTGGGTTTTACACCACTGATCTAGCCCGATATTTTTCATCCAGTTTCTCCCTGTTGATTAGGAGTTAGTAGCTTGCACAGTTAAATAGTAGTCAAAACTTGCAACAAGATAATGGTTAGTCTAAATCTGGCTGGATATAGTTCTTCTAGGGTAACCATAAGTTTCCTGGAGGGACATGTAAAAAGTGCAAGTAGCTACACCCTGACCTCTTTTTCAGTTGTAAAATAAGGAAAGACAGAAACACATGTATTGTAATCCCAGGTAAAACATGAATGTAAGATTTATTAATTGATTGGTGACAATTGATGCAGAAGCAAATCAAAAAGGCTTCGATGCAGACTGATTCAAGGAAAGTTGGGCTACTTCCAGAGTCAAAGATGTGATCACAATAATTTGGGCAGCTCCTCCACAGCTCTAGCTCTGATCTCTGACTATGGGTCAGTTGTATTCATTTAGTATTTAAGATAATAGCTACATTGAAATGTCCAATATTCTTACAGAACCACCAATGAGAGAGTTGTGGTTTGTCTGATGATTTAGCATATTCTTCCAAGATAAGAAGCAGCCTCCACAAGCCTAACATGCTCCTTATTCTGTTTCCTGAAGGTTTTCCTCAGTCTTCTGCATGGATTTGCCAATTACTTATACAGGGCACTGAGCATTTGCATTCCAATAGCTTTAATTAAGTCATCTGTTCATATTATCAATTTGTTAACACTAGGCAGGCAAGGTTTTGCTGATGTAGATGCTGGTATGCTGAGCAACATGGTAATTAGTGGATGTTCTAAGGCACAGGGAAACAATGCAATGCAATGGATCTTTAGATTTCCAATAGTTAGTATAAAAATGCAGGTACTAGCTTTCTATATTAAAAGAATTTGGAGCATTCACATGAGGAGGAGAATGGCTTATACAGTATGTATTTTTATGATATTCAAAGGAATATTTTCCTTATGTAATACAGGTAGTCCTCGACTTACAATAGCAATAGTTTAGACTTATATACTGCTTCATAGTGCTTTACAGCCCAATCTAAGCAGTTTACAGAGTCAGATTGCCCCCAACAATCTGGGTCCTCATTTTACCGACCTCGGAAGGATGGAATTGAGCCAAGATTTCGGTTGTTAAGGGAGAAAGTTGTGATTTTTTCTTTCTTGCCAGAGTTCTTAAGTGAATCGTTGAAGTTGTTAAGTTGATAACATGGTTGTTAAGTGAATCTGGATTCCCCATTAAATTTTCTTATCAGAAGATCATAAGAGATGATCACATGATTCTGGGATACTACATTTGTCATAGGTATAAGTCAAGAGTCTGGATTTTGTTCATGTGACCATAGGGATGCTGCAATGGTTATGTGTGTGAAATGGTGATAAGTCACTTTTTTCAGTACCATTGTAACTTTGAATGGCCACTAAATAAACTGGTAAATCAAACACTATCTGTACTTATATACTTTAGCTAATGAATTCTTGGATGAGTTAGTCAGTGTATTGTTCACTTACCTATTATTTCATTTCCAAGTAATGAAAATATAGGTATCTTAGATACTTATATTTATCCCTCAGAGTTCAGTTTACCTGGAAGGTGATCACTTGAAAGTCAGGACAATTCTATGCCATGAACTTTGCTTTGCTGGCATATACAAGCTGAGTATCTGATAATGATTTATAGCATTAGTATTCCAAGACACTACCATCAGATCTCTATTTTTGTACTCTAAAATAGTTTCACAGACTAACTTTCTTCTTCTTCTTCTTCTTCTTCTTCTTCTTCTTCTTCTTCTTCTTCTTCTTCTTCTTCTTCTTCTTCTTCTTCTTCCTCTTCTTCTTCTTCTTCCTCTTCTTCTTCTTCTTCCTCTTCTTCTTCCTCCTCCTCCTCCTCCTCCTCCTCCTCCTCCTCCTCCTCCTCCTCCTCCTCCTCCTGTACTTCAGCCACCTCCTTGCTTGGATTAACTGACAGAAGGAGAAAAGATGACAGAACTCAGTCCATCAGTTATGTCTCTAGAGTGATCCTAGTTCCCATTAAAGCACATAGGCAGAATTCTACTGGCTATCTCATGTTGAAATCTTATGTCTCCCTGCACAGGAGGGGAATTTAAGGGGAAATAGTCCTCTATTAGCACTAATGGGTATTTTAAAATTATTGCTGTCATGCAGAGATATTTTTTTTAAAAATCAAGACATAAATGGTTAGAAGCAGTCTCATCTCTGACTGTAGCAGTCACAGTTCAGAACAGGCCACTATCTGCTTATAGTTGAGTTAAAAAATAATGTATAATTTAGTTTCCATTCCTATTAATCCGGAACATCTATATATGTATAAATGGATGTGTGTTTGTGTGTGTGTTCCAGCATAACTCCAGAACGCCTTGAGCAATTTCAACCAAACCTGGTACATAGATGACTTACTCTCTGGAAACAAATACTGAGAAGGGTAAGACACCCCTAACACCCCTCAGGGGGGTGTTGTGACCCCTTGGGGTGTGTGTTCTGTGAAAATACAGCCTACAATGCAGTAGAGTTGCCATGGTAATGTCTTCACAGTACTCCACAAGGGGGTGTTGGTAACAGGGTTCTGCCTGCACTACTATGAGACCGGCACAACGTACATCATGCAAAGATGACATTTCTTGATGCTTCTGGGGGTACAGGGAAAACATTTTTAACTAATTTAATTGTCACCAGAATCAGGGCTTAGGGAGAAGTTGCTCTTGCCATTGCCTCTTCAGGAATTGCGGAGACATTAATGAAAGGAGGTAGGACAGCCCATTCCGCATTTACATTGCCATTTCACATTGCCATTCCTGTCTAATACAGGATTGGGATAAATAAATACCTGGGCTGCAACAGGTTATCAGCTAGTCTGAAATATGGTTTAAACACATATCTAGCTGTCATCTAAAACAGTGTTTTTCAACCTTTTTTGGGCAAAGGCACCCTTGTTTCATGAAAAAAATCACGAGGCACCTACTGTGTGGGCG